>CM046664.1:129107003-129122601 GCA_025594165.1 Tamias sibiricus | reverse complement strand
CTCAGTGGCTCACTGAAGATCTCTATGGTTCTAATTAGAAATCATTCGAATCTAGCCTAACCCAAGTATCTGACAGATGAGAACTGTACTAAAAGATATGGAGACTTAAGAGATTTGTCCAAAGTCACAGTAAGCTGGGGTGGGGTTGGGGTGGGGAAAGAGGCTTTCTCACCACTAACCCAGTATTCTTTCTATAACTTCCCACTGCTCCTAAAGGAAGCTGAAGCAAATGAACTTCAATCCCTGGACTCCTACAGGAAGGATGAGTATTCTATCCTTAAACTATCACAATGCAGACCTAAAGGCAATTTTCTTTCAACACAACCTGGGGAACCCATTTTTATGAACTGATCTAATATCCACTCGGGTTCAAGTGATTTGACATTTAGCTCAAAATTTCCTTTCAATTTCATAAACTAGTTTCTTTTACGAGGAAGTGAACATTAGCACAATCAACTATTTATTTTTTTCACGTGTTAACAAGTTCATACTTGTTTAAAATTTAAACAAGTTCAGGCTTGAAGGCTGAAACTACATCACAAGTGATACTTAAAAAAAACAAAAGTTACTTCACAATCAGATTAAGACTTAATTTTTTCTGTTATGATATATAACACATAAATCTTTCAAAGGTACATTTTAGTTTTTTCATAGAAATGCTTCCATTAAGAATGTGAAGAAATGTCAGAAGAATTTCTTACATATGGAGCATATTTTGAGCATATAAAGCAGAGATGATAGAGAACTTGCTGAATAAGTATTTATAGAATTGAACAGATAAAATTGATTATAATTAACAAACTATTGCTAGATATTTTAAAATAGACACACATTATCTATGGATACAGATAGTGCATAGAGGATCTGCTTTCTCCAAGAAAAGGAACATAAATATCATCCTCTGTGCTTGCGTTCAATTACCAATCTCTTTATAACTCAGCACACTGCTCTTTAAGTAGTGTGCTATTGTTTGCTGAATATTTCAGCAGCCATTTTAAGAAATATCTATGAGAAACACTAACAAAAAGCAAAAAATATTTTTGTAATATACAGAACATTCCTTAGAGTGCCTTTTGAATATGGAAGGCAATCTAGTTTACTTCTTACCAATATAACAGCAAAATTCCTCCCTAGATAATTAAGTGAAACCAGTTAATTATCTTAAAAATTGTTTGATAGCCACTTTTATAAGTTTTAGGTATTTTCAAACATTACCTAATTCTTTTCTATACATCAAGATCCATATATAGACATAATAGTCCTTGATTGAGAACTTAACCAAAAGTGAATTTGAAAAATACATCTACCAAGTTTGAAAAGAGTAAATGTGGAAGTTGAAAAGTCAGTATTATTTCATCTTTTATTTTACTAAAAGCAGCTTTGAAAATTCTATTTTAACTCACCTGAAGTGTCTTTAAAATTCAAGTTTATCTTAAATTCCAAATCAATCTTTTCTCTGTACTTAAAATGTACTACCGGCTAACTAGTAATTAGGCAAACCTTCTGTAATTGGAATACTTTCTTTTCATTTTTCCCCATGAAGCTTAAAAACTAGAATGTTCTCAAAAATTATAAAGCTGGCATTTCAGAATATTTCCCTCTACCCGGGGAGAAGTAGCTGGATGTGAAATGGTAGTGAACTGTAGGCTTGACCTTCTAATTTAAGAATCCAGGACCTATCTCTCTAGAAGCACCTAAATAAACTCCCCTCCCCCGCCCCACCCCCTTGATTTCCTGATTTCTTCTCCAGCAAGGACTAAGAAACTGAAAAAACAAGACAGATTGGAGGTCAGTGATGTGATGGTAAGAGATTAAAAGAAGAGTGAACAACCAGAGATATGAAAAAAAATTGTGCTCTGTACATGTAATATGAATGGTAAAGCATTCTGTTGTCAGATATAACAAATTAAAATTTAAAAAAATAAAAAATAAAATAAAGAAATTAAAAGAAGAGCCTAACCCACATAACTACAGGAAGACGACAGAATTAGAAAGATGGTCATCTCATATTAGGACCTAACTTTTATATCCACAAACATCTGTCAAACCACTTTTCTAAAAGGAAGAAAGGGCCTCACAGAGGATAGTCTAAAGATAAGACCAAAGCTTTTGGTTTCTTATAATCACATTCTTCTAACTATCTCAATGTAAAACTGGTGCTGGATTCCTACAAGTTCTTTAATTTAACTTTCCTGATTTACAGGGTGGTGATGTGGAATTTTTCCTTTGTAAGTGGACAAATGAAAGATTCTTCTGGTCTGTGTAGGCATACCAAGGTATATATGATGGCAACATTCACTTGCAAATGCTACACAATAATACATATAGTGCTTTGAACAGAGTGGTTTTGTTTGTGTTTGGAGGTGCATTTGTTGAAAAATACTTGATTATTCTCTCTCAGCAAGATGATTTAAAGATGATTATTTCACAAGTGTATGAAACTAGTATTACCTCTTGTGTCTTCCTCTTGGACACATGACTTTATAGATGCCTCTGATTCTGACCTCCAAATTAAGCTGACAGATGACTGGGATTTACTAGATCTATCTAAAATCCCAAGAACATGGCGGCCAATAGTTTCTTCAACAACTGTGGTTGTCTTTACATCTTCTAACAGGATCTTCAGAAGTCTGTTATTAGCTTTCTGGAGTGCAAACCTATACAGATTTTTTAAAAAATTATTAAAATATTTAATCTTTTTACAGTATAAACCCTTTGCTACTATCTCACCAAAAACGCACTGCAAATATCATATAGACTTGCCCTATTAAAATAATACACAATAGCACCTACAATGAAGTGCTTCTTGCTCTTAATTTATTTTAAAAGTACATTATAAAGTGATTTGTTTGGAAAACAAATGTATAACATTTTTAAATGTGCATTTTATTGACCTGAAAGAAATCAAATAATTACATTTTTAAGACAGTAATTAAATTAGAAGAAAACTTTAAGGAGACATAAAACTCAAGTTTCAAAAAGTGTGGTAATACCAATATCTAAGTTATTGCATTGGTTTTACTGTTCATGTTTATTCAAATATATAGTGTATCTTTTTATGTGTCAAACAACATATCTTAAGATACAATTAAGAATCCCACTTCTGGGGTGATAAACTAGATGTTTAAATTACAAGAACAGGCAAAGACCTGCTTTTAAAAAAAGTTTTCAGTGAGACTACTTAGTCAACACCACAAGAAATAACATAGGCTGTTTTTGTTTACTATATCTGCTCCAAAGACAAAAATATCTCTGGTTACACACACTACACTCAGCCAGTAGGAAAAGAAACATACTTTCAACTAAGTAGAAATAATCGCTTCTTTTTAAAGATAATACACTCTAATTATAAAATGAGAAAATATTGATAATCAGCCTCACTGATTATCTCAGCACTCACTATTAACATGTTAATGGCTATATTTCTAGACTTTTTTCCTCCTCTGTTTCATTAAAAAATATACATATTTTAAAAACAAGAAGTGATCATATTGGACAAAGTGTTTTGTATTTTAAAAAATTATTAAAATATTTAATCTTTTTACAGTATAAACCCTTTGCTACTATCTCACCAAAAACGCACTGCAAATATCATATAGACTTGCCCTATTAAAATAATACACAATAGCACCTACAATGAAGTGCTTCTTGCTCTTAATTTATTTTAAAAGTACATTATAAAGTGATTTGTTTGGAAAACAAATGTATAACATTTTTAAATGTGCATTTTATTGACCTGAAAGAAATCAAATAATTACATTTTTAAGACAGTAATTAAATTAGAAGAAAACTTTAAGGAGACATAAAACTCAAGTTTCAAAAAGTGTGGTAATACCAATATCTAAGTTATTGCATTGGTTTTACTGTTCATGTTTATTCAAATATATAGTGTATCTTTTTATGTGTCAAACAACATATCTTAAGATACAATTAAGAATCCCACTGGAAAAAAAGTGGTAGTATTTCTATAACGTCTTGGTGATAAACTAGATGTTTAAATTACAAGAACAGGCAAAGACCTGCTTTTAAAAAAAGTTTTCAGTGAGACTACTAAGTCAACACCACAAGAAATAACATAGGCTGTTTTTGTTTACTATATCTGCTCCAAAGACAAAAATATCTCTGGTTACACACACTACACTCAGCCAGTAGGAAAAGAAACATACTTTCAACTAAGTAGAAATAATCGCTTCTTTTTAAAGATAATACACTCTAATTATAAAATGAGAAAATATTGATAATCAGCCTCACTGATTATCTCAGCACTTACTATTAACATGTTAATGGCTATATTTCTAGACTTTTTTCCTCCTCTGTTTCATTAAAAAATATACATATTTTAAAAACAAGAAGTGATCATATTGGACAAAGTGTTTTGTAAGCCTTCTTTTTAGCTTAACATGAACATTTTACCATGTGAAGAATTGTGCTTCCATAAACGGTGATTCAAAAGATTGTATGATTAATTTTATGAATAACTAAACAACTCACTCAACAGTTTAATTCACAACAGAGATTCTATAGTGGCAAACTTTATATTTAATACATGTAAGATAAAATAAGAAACTTTCTTAGTAAGGTCCCATGGCCTAAGAGACTTCTCTCTCAACTTTACATTGCAGAAGATTACCAGTAATCAGTCTTAAAGGGTATGTGTCTCACAGGCACATGACAGACCTATTTTAAGATCAGGTAATAAAAGAAGAAGTTTTCCTTTAGTATTTGTCAAGTGAAAGAGACAGTTCTATTTCTGTACCTAGATCAAATTTTCTGCTTACATAATCAAGAATATTTAAACATAAACCCCCAAATAATTTAGTTAGCAGGAAGTGTTTAAATTCCTTCACAGAATAACAAATACAGAAGTTTTGATCAAGTCCTAAATCCTAGGAATTGAATAATATAAACATATTTCTACTTAAGAGAAGTGATTAAAACTGGTATAATGGTAAAAAAAAAAAAAATAAAGATGAACATTCACTTTATCAGAACTCACTATAAAAATTCCTCAAAATCAAACTTTCAAGTTTATAAAACACACAAATTAGTGATTATATAAAATAAATGAGGTGTTTATTTTATATTTGCATGGTAACGCTAATTTTCATACACTGTCTTTCTTGTTTGAGTTCCATACTGACTGCGTTCCATACTGATGATCCAATGGGGAAGCCAAAATCTTAGGGGCCAAATTCCTCCATGCAAGCTGAGGAAGGAGGTTAGGAGGACACAAAAGGGTTGACAGTCACAGAAATTGGAAAAGGAGGAAATTAAGTTAGTAGATATTAGTTTTAATTTAAAATTTAAAAAATTATTTCCATTTGAACAAAATAAATTTCAAACACTATGCTTAAATACCTTAATATTAATGTGGGATAATTATAGTATAATTTTGTACATTTTAACATTAACATCTACAAAATAAAGGTAAAGAATGTTTTGTTAACATTGGGTCATTAATTTATTACTTTATAAAACTGGGATATGGACCTTAAATTATACTACAGAGCAATAGTAACAAATACAGCATGGTATTGGCACCAAAATAGGCTGGTAGACCAATGGTACAGAATAGAGGACACAGAGAGTAACACATATAATTTTAGTTATCTTATATTAGACAAAGGCGCCAAAAACGTACATTGGAGAAAAGATAGCCTCTTCAACAAATGGTGCTGGGAAAACTGGAAATCCATATGCAATAAAATGAAATTAAACCTCTATCTCTCACCATGCACAAAATTCAATTGAAAGCATTCCCTCTAAAACTGGAACAAGACAGGGATGCCCTCTTTCACCACTTCTATTTAACATAGTAATTGAAATGCTGGCCAGAGCAATAAGACAGATGAAAGAAATTAAAGGGATACAGATAGGTAAAGTTGAACTCAAATTATCATTATTTGCTGACGATATGATTTTATACCTAGAAGATCCAAAAAATTCCACCAGAAAACATCTAGAACTCATAAATGAATTCAGCAAAGTAACAGGATACAAAATCAACATCCATAAATCTAAGGCATTTCTATATATCAGTGACAAATCCTCTGAAAGGGAAATGAGGAAAACTACCCCGTTTACAATAGCATAAAAAAAAAAAAAGAATACTTGGGAATCAACTTAACTAAACACGTGAAAGACCTCTATAATGAACACTACAGAACATTAAAGAAAAAAATTATGGAAGACCTTAGAAGATGGAAAGATCTACCCTGTTCTTGGATAGGTAGAACTAATATTGTCAAAATGACCATAATACCAAAAGCACTATACAGATTTAATGCAATGCAGTAATTATTTTTTCTCAACATAAACAAACCAGGGAATAGCTTATACTGAATCAATTCAATGCCCATACACTGAAGGAGGAAAAAAAAAGAAATAAAGCTCACAGGTAGAACTATTTTGTTGTTGTTGTTGTTTTTCTTAGGTTACAAAATAGCATTAAGAAGAATAAAATTAATCAAGAAAGGTTTGATGTCCAAATAATACTAAACATTTAAAGTCAAGTTTATGACCAATAGCCAATTAAAAAATTTATAATATAAAAAGATTTTAAGATTTGTAATTTAATGACCAAAAATTGATAATCCTTTTACATACTACACATATATGGACATGTTTCACAGATAGTATTCTTAAGACAATATACATGTACAAGATATTTTAAATAAGGATGAATAAAGTTTATTACATTTGAACAACCATTTTAATTGACTTTGCACTGAAAAAATATGCATTTTGTATACCTTTCATTTGACAGAATATCAGGAGGTACATCTTCAGGTTTTCTGTCCATTTCTTCATCTTTCAACATCTCTTCTTCAACTTCCCCTTGGTTTTCATTTTCGTTCTGTTTAAGTTTGTGCAAAGGCAGAGAGGACAAGACAGAAAGAAAACCTGTCATCTTAGAAACAGCATGTCATTCTTCTATATTGGTATGATGTGAAACAGAAAGTGCTTGAAATAATATTTAACTACATTTTATCAAGAAATCAGCATTATCAAAAAAAGATAAATCATTCTAGTGCGGAGATGAAAAACATTTTAATGGGTTCAAACTAATACATGCTATATAGTGTGACAATAAAGTTTGTTAGGTTGCTCCTTGGTGAAACAAGTTTCTCCTATCGCAATGCCAGATTCAAATTAAACAGTAAGCAAGGTATTGGCTTCACCTACCTTAAAGCACCCTCTCTCTCTGAAACCAGGTTTTCATTATTTAGTGAGGGTCTCTAAATAAGAAAAGAGGTCATGAGAGTGAGAGAATACTGGTTGCGATAGAGGTAAAAAGCAGAAACATCAAGCAGATTTCTTTGAACCCTGTGGGACCAAGAGACCTTGGTTCTACCTGTGATTCATATTTCATTATTAGGGGTTAAAAGGATATACAAAGTTCAATGCAAAATTTGCAACTTTAGAAAAAAAGTTATTTAAACTTTTTTTCAGAAATTCGTATAGTTCAAGTAATATTTTCTGTCAATTTTGCATTGAAATTTTACAAGTATGAATTCACAAAATGCAAAGAAAAAAAGCAAAACTGATTTTTCCAAATGATATATTTTATTCTCAAATACCAATTTTCCTATTATTTTTTTATATTTAAAAGAATACATGTTGAGTTCTCTATCTCTCCTTTTAGTTTTAAAAATTAAATTCAATAAACTTGTTTTCATAAGAACTTTCATGTAAATATTTCTTGCTTTTCTGTAATAATTTTGTGAGTATATGTTATACAGCAGTTGACAAGAATACAGCTCCCAAATACCATGGATATTTAAATTTAGATAAGAATGTTATATAAATTTGGATTTCTCTAATCAACAAGAGACGTTTCCCTGGAAAAAGTTCTAGAAACAGACTACATCAGAAGATGTCCATTCATGATTAAAAAGATGGATTAAAGATAGATAAATATAAACCTTGGAGATGCTAATTGGTGGACTCACAGAACTATAAATGAACATGGAAAAAGTGAATGACAGCAACTGTATAGTCAAGTACCCCAGTATAATATTTCCAAAACTGGCAAAATGCTTTAGCTATATGTATGGTCAATAGAATTTTTTGTTTTTAATTGATCTTGAAGTCACATTTCTAGTGCCTGAAAGGCAGTTAAATAAAATGATAACGCACATTATACAGTTGAGTTAGGTGTGCCTAACAAGGTCTAAAGCCGATCCCAGGAACTTCCTAACGTTAAGTATTTGCAATTTATTTGGATTTTGGAAAAATAATTTTGACTTAAAAAAAAATCCACATAAAAAATACCGTTATTTCAATTAAGGAGAAAAGAGATTCCTAAGTTCCATACCTGGGCTAACTGTCTATTAAGTCTCTTGATCTCTTCTTGTAGCTGCTCTTGATCCTCTCGCTGTATCTGCATTTGTCTCACGTGTGCCTGCCTCAACAGTTCTGTGGCCTGTTGATGTTCTTCATATTGTCGTACAAGTTCTTGCCTCATATCTTCCAACTGTTCTTCATTTGACATCAGCTGTCTAGAAGCATCCATGCTTGATACCAACATCTTATCATGAATCTTAATAGTAAAAAACACAAGCAAAAAATTCAACCATAACACATTTTGTGGCAATTAGTCAGCATTGTTATTTTAACTAAACATGAAAGCAATTCTATTAATACCATAAAGCACCTGACTTTAAGATTTATTATTAAACAAAAGTATAAATCACTTTTTTAAAAAAATAGAATTTTAGTTGTAGATGAACACAATACCTTTATTTATTTTATGTGGTGCTGAGGATCAAACTCAGTGCCTCACGCATGCAAGGCAAGCACTCTACCACTGAGCCACAACCCCAGCCCATAAATCACTTTTTTTTTTTTTTTACCGGGGATTGAACTCAGGGGCACTCAGCCACTGGGCCACATCCCCAGCCCTTTTTTGTATTTTATTAGAGACAGGGTCTCACTGAGTTGCTAAGTGCCTCGCCATTGCTGAGGCTGGCTTTGAACGCTCAATCCTCCTGCCTCAGCCTCCCAAGTGCTGGGATTACAGGCATGTGCCACCGCGCCCGGTGCATAAATCACTTTTTTTAAAAAACGTATTTTTCTTACTTATAATTCCAAAACAACATGAAGTTAGTTTATTACTACCATGTGTTATTTTTTCAAGAAAAAATAGCTACTTAACCAGTTAGTTTAGCTAAAATCTAATTCTAACAGAGAAAAATAAGATACTCAAGATTCTTTATTTACTTTCTCTCTCTCTTGCTTTTTTCCCCCAGTACTAGAGATTGATCCCAGGGCCTCATACATGCTAGGCAACTGCTCTACCAGCAAGCTATATCTTTAGCACCTTCTTCTCTTAATGAAGTTATAATTCCTTTATTCCTCTTGATATTTTATAATGGGGAACTAATATAAACAAAATATTTATATACTAAAATTAAAGTTTACAAAATATAAAGAATTTTGCCTATTTAATTTTTATTATTCATTGGTCAACACAGTATTATAGAAAACTGCTTCTTCAGAAAAAAATTATGAAATTATATATAAATTTTATTTGGAAATAAATGCTTTACATTTATGAGTTTTTCACACTCATAACAAGTCAATAGGTTCTATGAGTACTTCCATCCCTTAAGATACTAATTAAATCATTCTGCCTTGAATAGCTACAGCTACCTTAGTTTACCTGAACATTTCACAAGTTTTACATTATGTAATAAGCTGACAGTTTTTCTGAATATTCCTCTGAACAAGACATATCCTATCATGAACACTTATAATACATTTGAATTCAGATGATTTTAAAAGAAGTAGGATTTATTGTTTTCTGATAAAGGCAGCAATTAGTTTTGTAATATATCCTCAACAAGAAAAAAGAATTAGTATATAGACAGTAAGATGCTTTGAATTGTCTTCTTAAATATGTAGCAATTTCCTTTAATGTTCTTACATTCAATTGAGCAAATCTTTTGGTCACAGGTATTGCCTAGTTATAGTATAATTAATCTTGAATAAGTTTAACCAAAATTAAAACAGGTATAATTTACAATGAGATTTTGACATGTACAATGCCCATAAGACAATCAAGAATACTATGACCTGACTTGTTTTTACACTTAATACTAATATTGTTTCACTTAACCAAGTACCTTACAATTAGCAAAAAAACACTAACATATGAATCATAAGTCAAAACTGGACTTGATACTTTCCTTCTCTGTTAATCAGCATAATTGCTACCATTTTTAAACTGAAGATAGCTAAGTTTTTCTTTGTTATATTCAAAGAAGCATACTTACAGATTCTCTAAATGTAAATGTTTTATCTTTAGAGAACATTTCTTCTGAAATAATCAATTCGTGGACCTCTGATTCTAGTATATCATCAAGATGATCACTGTTTGATAACAGAACTTCTCCATCTTCTCCTAACTCTTTACTAAGTGGCTTAAATTCTTCTTTAAATTTCATGTCCATTGGATCGGAGGTCTGAAGACCAACTTGATCCTGAGATGATTTCATTTCATTAAAATAATGATTTTCATTTTGCTGACACAAAGTAAGTGCTTGTTTTGATGATACCGTATTTTCCTTTTCCTTTGACATTCTAGATAGTTCAGTTTGTTGAGCAAATGCAATGCTCATTGACACAATGACCTAAAGAAGTAAAGCAAACAAACAAAAGAGGATTAGATTTAGAAATACCAGCTAGATTTAAAAAGTGGGTCATTACTCAAAATTATATGAATTAGAAAAAAGCCTGGCCTCATAGTTTTAAACTAAAATAAATCCTCTGATAGAGTGATACAGAGACAGGCTACTTTTCAATGAATTTAACATCAAAGTGTTTTACTGCCTGTCTTTTAAAATAAAACAAGTAACATTTTTCAAACTGTAACAGCAATAATTTTTCAATATAAAAATGAAAAAAATAGAAGTCTTTATATTTCTTCCTTCTAAGAAAACTCACTTAGCCATGAGTTATAATGTTCAGTGATAATCCTCCATCAGTATCTATAGTTATTATCTAACATTACAATAATTTCTCTGGGTGGAGCTAGGCAAAGGTAATACACAGAAGACCAATCACCTTCTCTCTTCATAACTTTTCCCTCACATTTTTTTTTTTTTTTTTATTTTTTTTATTTTTATTTTATTTTATTTTTTTTTGTAGCCGGGATTGAACTCAGGGGCACTCGACCACTGGGCCACATCCCCAGCCCTTTGTTGTATTTTATTTAGAGACAGGGCCTCACTGAGTTGCTAAGTGCCTCGCCATTGCTGAAGCTGGCTTTGAACTCGCGATCCTCCTGCCTCAGCCTCCAAAATTGCTGGGATTACAGGCGTGCGCCACCGCGCCCGGCTTCTCTCACTTTTAAAAGGCCACACTCCTTCACAAGGTAACTATTCACACAGTAACACATACATAAAAAGACTTGTGGCATTTGAAATATTTGTAATTACTATTCTACATCAAGAAAAAATGTTCCTCCCAATGAAAAAAAAACAAAAACATTCTATGAAGCAGCAATTATAGTTGATGATGTTACACAACTATTTGATAGACTATATATGAAACCTACAGATAAAAACAAAGTCCATACCATTAAAAAATCTATGCTTTTTTGGACAGTTAAAAGAGACTACAAACCAAGAAAATCTTCCAGATAAACTATAAACTTACCTTAGCTATTTCTTCTTCTAATCTTTCTTGATATTGTTTTTCTAGAAATGTAACCATATTTGTTTCTTGTTTCACTCCACATTCATCAAAAAACTAAATTAAAAGACAAAATATGACAATTTACACTGATTTACACCACTTATTTTTAAGCATGTACTCAATATTCCCAAAATATCACTATTTCTGGATACTCAATAAAAATAAATTTCAGTTCCCCTTTAACTAATAAAAACATTCATCCTAATAATTATACCAAATATACTTATTGTGAACTTAAAGATGCAAAGAAAGAAATATATTTACGTCTTTATAATTATTAGCAAAAATTCTAGGGTGGGTTAAAGATACTTAAATATAATTAGTAAGAAATATGTATAAGTATATATTCATTTTAAGTAAAATGTTAACAAGTGGCTATGTTTGATAATGAAATTATGAGCAAATTTTCTTTCCTTCTTGGTAGTTATTAAAAGAACACAATTTTCCACAAATACAAATTATTTTTATCAATTAAAAAAATGAACATTCTTTTAGAAATGTAGATATACTGTCAACATGAAAGTATTTATTTACCAATTTCTGAATTTCATCCAAAAAGACATTTCATAAGGGATGAGTGTGGCTAATAACTCTTAATATCCAGAATGAGGAAGGACAATGGGCAATGAGTTTAATTTTTACTAGAACTTAGGACTTTATTGAGTGAAGATGAAGATGCAGTTGGAGGTTTGAAAAAAGTTTTGAATAATACAATGTTGAGGAGAGGCAGAGAGTGGTTCAGTGTCAAGCACTTTAAAGAAGCTTTTTTATATCATTACCTCTGCTGGAAGAGGGCCTCATCCATTATTCCAGCCCTAGTACCTTGGATCTTAGGGAATCCTATACACCATTCTGAAGATGTCCTATGCTTTCATAAGGGGAAGAAAAGACTATGCTGGCGATGGTACTGAAGCTGATTTGTTACATAGTCCATAAAGAAATGTTACAAAGAAAAAATTTAAACTGTAACACAGGAGGAAAATCCTCAAATTTAACTTTCTCTGTGTTTTTCCTATGCTATGAAAATACATTAGATTTCTACAGACATTCTGGATCTTTTACATAAGGTATTATCCTCATACTTTATGCTTAATCTTAGCAACTATTTACTGGATAATTACAAAACTGAAGACATAAAAATAATAGTAAGAAATAGTATCACTGTACATAACAGTTTAAAAATGAAGATTAAAAATAACATACCTCTATTGCACGATCAATATTCTTTTTTAGACAACTTCCAGGATGTACTGATTTCTGTACATCAGATTCTTTAATTATCACTGAGTCAACAGAGAAGCTAAATATAAAAAGTTAGTGTATGTTTTACTATTTATCCAAAGTTTCTACCATGCATAACATGTGCACTGAGGCAGTGGGGAGATAAAAATAAATAAAGTATAGGTGTACAGGAGGGAAGCTGCCAGCTTTCTTGGCAGCATGCATGGAGGACAGCGGAAGGAACCATTTTGCAGCAGTGGCTGGGGGTTCTGAGGCTGGGTAAGTCAATTACTGGCAGACCCAAGTCTGGTCCCAACCCACGCTGTGTGACAGAGTGTGTGCCAAAGTGACCAGGAGAAAAATCAAGCATGGAGAGACATTTATACAGGAGAATACTGATCAAGGAAGCCCACCTGGCTTTTCCCTCCCCCTCCAATCCATCTGCTTGCAGGACCAGCTGGAAGAGAAGAGCCTGACTGCGAAGTTGAAAGGACAGGGACAAGACAGTTCAAGTTTGGAGACCAAATGACAGACCAGGAATCATGGGGTCTACAGGCAAAAGAGTGGTCTAAGAACAGATTCATTCCTACACCACGTGAGTAGAACCTAAAGGAGGTTCCTGGGATGCAGTCTTCCAATGTGGACTGACAACTGCTGGGCCTTGGAGGTGTGATGACTAAAAATCTTCAGACCAAGAGGCAGGCAGTGAAGAGACTGGAACATACCTAAGCCTACACCCTGGCTCCAGTAGTTCTGCTTCCAGGACTAACCCTCTCACCCTAGCAACCCCAACTACCCTGAGGGGAGAGCTAGCAGCAAAATCCAGACAATATACCTAACTGCTGAGAAAAGAAGCTGAGAAACTTTTGAACTGTAATGGAAAAAATCTTCAATTTTTCATCCAGATTCTTTTTTTTTTCCTTCTCTCACATATCTACCATTTTTGAAACCAAGTAGTTTTTCATGGATCAGTTTATTGAGGACTGCGATGTCTGAATACTATATTACAGTTTTGTTGTATATTCTTTCATTTTTACTTTTTTCTTTTAAAAACATTTTTACTTTATATATATATTTTCCTCTCATTTATCTGTTTCCTTGGATTCTGTTTCTCACTTTTCTTCTGCTAACACCCAACCTCTATAAAGTCCTCTTCTACTCTTCCTATAATTTTTTACTTCTACCTTTTCTGATCCTTCCTCATAAACATCATATCCTACATGACTTCATCCACCAATGAAAATTGTAAACTTTTTTTGCAAACTTACTGTTTATATTGTAGACAATAAGTGAACACATTATTTCTGTTTAATGCAACAGTGGATGCCTTAATAGGAGCTATTTGGTTTAAGGCTGTATATTGTTTGTACTGGGTGCTGCTATGATTTGTCTCCCTCTTAAAGGTGAGGTACTGGAAGCCTTCAGGGACATTATAAATCTACAGGGTAGACACTGTACTGCCTTAGATCCACACTGCTAGATGGGCAGACATAAAACAACATAAGAAAACAAAGGAACAAAGTGCCCCAAACAAACCAAGACGATCCAATAATTAAATTCATAGACAACACAGTAGAGGAAATGTAGAAAAGGAGTTTACAATGTATATATTAAACCGATCTGGGACATAACGAATGGTATGGGGAGTAAAATCAGAGATAAATTTGAGGAGGTGAAAGATCACTTCAATACAGAGATTCAAGGCAGAGATTCCCAGAAAAACAACAACAACAAACCCAGAAATCCTCAAAATGAAGCAATCAATAAACCAAATTAAAAATTCAATGGAAGCCAGGTGTGGTGGCGCACATCTGTAATCCCAGCACTTGGGAGGCTGAGGCAGGAGGACTGTGAGTTCAAAGCCAGCCTCAGCAATAGTGAGGCACTTAGCAACTCAGTGAGACCCTGTCTCTAGTAAAATACAAAAAATGGCTGGGGATGTGGCCCAGTGGTCGAGAGCCCCTGAGTCCCATCCCTGGTACCCAAAAACAAAACAAAACACACACACACACACACACACACACACACACACACACACACACAAAAAAAAAAAAAAAAAAAAAAAAACCCAAAAATGAACAATGGAAAGTATCACCAACAAACTAGACCATTTGGAAGATAGAACCTCAGGCAATGAAGACAAAATATATAATTTTGAAAATAAAGTTGACCATGCAGGAAGATGGTAAGAAACCATGAACAAAACTTATAAGAATGATGAATTCCGGATAGGAATTAACTGAAGTGGCAGGGTGTGGCTGGAGGAGATGAGAATTGGGGACAGGGCTATGGAGTATATATTTTATATCTGCAGAGTGGAGTCTCTGTCTCTCTGTTTCCTGATCACCATGTGAGCTCATTTCCCTCTGCCACACTCTTCCACCATGATGTTCTGCCTTACCCCAAGGCTGAAGGAATGGAGCTGGCCTTCTATGGACTAAGACGCCAAAAAAACCGTGAGCCCTCAAATAACTTTTCCTCTCCTAAAATTGTTCTGATCAGATGCTTTAGTAACAGAAGTAAAAAATCTGACTAAAACAATAGTGTACCATATTCAAGTGGGGTTTATCCAAGGGATACAAGGTTGGTTCAACATACAGACATAAATAAACGTAATTCATCACATCAATTGAGTTAAAGAAGAATCATATGATCATTTTAATAGATGCACAAAAAG
>CM046664.1:129062132-129106903 GCA_025594165.1 Tamias sibiricus | reverse complement strand
TTCTTCGTGAAGTTGCGGGTTTGTTCCCCGTACGGGCCACCACCTGTTGCCGCCTGAAGCGCTTGGAGCAACGGAGCCACGAGAAGAAGTTCAGAGGCAAACTGGAGATGAACAGCTTTTTATTCTGATAACTTTTCTCTCTGGTTCTAACAACGACTAACACATGCCACACACACCACCAAAAATGGCGCTGACCCGATCAGCAATTTTGGCCAAGTCATTCGAGATCCCGGGACAAGTCCCGTGAGACTACAAAAGGCGACAATGCCCAAATCTCCACGGCTCATAGTCAACCGCAATTCAAGTCATCTCCCCAAACAGGGCTCCTACACATCTTCACTTTTAACTACCAAGAGTATTTTCCTTTAAATGTGGAGAAATACTATATTTTAATTTTTACTATAAATATAATGACCATGAAGTATATAT
Organism: Tamias sibiricus; assembly: GCA_025594165.1. Classification (NCBI taxonomy): domain Eukaryota; kingdom Metazoa; phylum Chordata; class Mammalia; order Rodentia; family Sciuridae; genus Tamias; species Tamias sibiricus. The sequence goes on along the minus strand of CM046664.1, from coordinate 129,106,474 downwards.
TTTGTATACGACTACTCTCCTGAATTTAGTCACAATACATATTTTAAAAATATATCAATTGCTTTGATATAATTTTTCATAATTTTTATTATATACTAATGATCTAGCAAATACACGAAATCTATAAGAGTTCAAAGTTATAACTAAAAAAGATGAACTATTTTCCAAATTTTCTATATAAATTCAATGAAGTATTTACAATAAAATAAATATTTGTTTTAGGTTAATTAAACAAGCCTTTGCCTCTATGTTCCATTTCACAAGATCTAAACCACATTCACATACATTTAGATATTTACCACAAAATCATGAGAAATAACTTCAGTTTTAGAAACAAAAACCTGAAGCAATCAAATACAGTAAGCCTAATATATTTTATTTATAATAGCAGTTGGGATTCACTTTATTTGGTATAAGAGATCCCCCCCCCCCTTTCAAATTCTCATTTAAATATACACTATCTTCCATCTAGTTAAGGTATAATTTTTTCCCAATATCTATAATAGTATGAAGTACATAAAAGTTTTAAACTCAGTATTTTCAAATTTTCTTTCCTTCTTGGTAGTTATTAAAAGAACACAATTTTCCACAAATACAAATTATTTTTATCAATTAAAAAATGAACATTCTTTTAGAAATGTAGATATACAGTCAACATGAAAGTATTTGTTTATTTACCAATTTCTGAATTTCATCCAAGAAGACATTTCATAAGGGATGAGTGTGGCTAATATCTCTTTAATATCCAGAATGAGGAAGGACAATGGGCAATGATTTTAATTTTTACTAGAACTTAGGACTTTATTGAGTGAAGATGAAGATGCAGTTGGAGGTTTGAAAAAAGTTTTGAATAATACGATGTTGAGGAGAGGCAGAGAGTGGTTCAGTGTCAAGCACTTTAAAGAAGCTTTTTTTATATCATTACCTCTGCTGGAAGAGGGCCTCATCCATTATTCCAGCCCTAGTACCTTGGATCTTAGGGAATCCTATACACCATTCTGAAGATGGCCTATGCTTTCATAAGGGGAAGAAAAGACTATGCTGGCGATGGTACTGAAGCTGATTTGTTACATAGTCTACAAAGAAAAAATTTAAACTGTACCACAGGAGGAAAATCCTCAAATTTAACTTTCTCTGTGTTTTTCCTATGCTATGAAAATACATTAGATTTCTACAGACATTCTGGATCTTTTACATAAGGTATTATCCTCATACTTTATGCTTAATCTTAGCAACTATTTACTGGATAATTACAAAACTGAAGACATAAAAATGATAGTAAGAAATAGCATCACTGTACATAACAGTTTAAAAACGAAGATTAAAAATAACATACCTCTATTGCACGATCAATATTCTTTTTTAGACAACTTCCAGGATGTACTGATTTCTGTACATCAGATTCTTTAATTATCACTGAGTCAACAGAGAAGCTAAATATAAAAAGTAAGTGTATGTTTTACTATTTATCCAAAGTTTCTACCATGCATAACATGTGCACTGAGGCAGTGGGGAGATAAAAATGATAGGTCCAGGGATATAATACTGTAACTTAAAACATTTTTGACTAATTTTTCCATTTAAAAGTAACAGTGAATGTTATGTCATTTAATGAAGTTGACTATAAATGTATAATAAAGAATTCATTATGGAAAATAACATTTTAATAAGACTTTTAAAAAATAACATCTGGTGTTGGGGTTGTGGCTCAGTGGTAGAGTGCTCGCCTAGCACGTGCACGGCCTGGGTTCGATCCCCGGCACCACGTAAAAATAATATAGTATCAGTGCACATAACATCAATATACTATATACACTGATACTATACACTGCTTAAATACCTGATATTATTACATATTACATGGATATCTAAATTATGTAGATACATAACATATAATAATATAGAATAGATTATATTGGATTAAATATATTAAAAGAGCCAGGGGCAATGGTGCATGCTTGTAACTCCAGTAATTTGAGAGGTTGAAGGAGGAAGATCAAAAATTCAGGACAAGCCTTGGCAATTTAGTGAGACCCTTTCTCAAAATAAAAAAGAAAAAGGGTTGGAAATGCAGGAAAATGGCTGAATAAAGTATTCACTTCCCTGACAGATCTGTGGCATGAACCAAGAAAAGCAGAGGGGCAGCTTTTCAAGAAGATAGGTGAATGGTCCATAACTAGGAAGGTCTTTAATACTGGAGTTTAATACTGGACACTCAAAACAGATCATGGACTCAGGAGATCTTGTGTAATAAAATAAAGGGGAAAGACCCCCAGCCCCACAGCTGCAACAACAGCTAGAAGTGCAAACAAGAATAGTCCCTATATGAATGTAGTAAAACAATAAAGAAATTAAAAGAACCCCCATTCTTGGGAAGATGGAGGCTTTTCAGGGTATGGAGAGCTTAAGAGATCAGAGATACTGCTCAACAAACAAACAAACAAACAAACAAAAAATACAAAAGAGAGCTGGGGATGTGGCCTAGTGGTCGAGAGCCCCTGAGTCCCATCCCTGGTACCAAAAAACAAAACAAAACACACACACACACACACACACACACACACACACACACACAAAAAAAAAAAAGACCCAAAAATGAACAATGGAAAGTGTCACCAACAAACTAGACATTTGGAAGACAGAACCTCAGGCAATGAAGACAAAATATATAATTTTGAAAATAAAGTTGACCATGCAGGGAAGATGGTAAGAAACCATGAACAGAACTTCTAAGAATGATGAATTCCGGATGGGAATTAACTGAATTGGCAGGGTGTGGCCAGAGGAGACGAGAATTGGGGACACGGCTATGGAGTATATATATATAATCTGCGGAGTGGAGTCTCTGTCTCTCTGTTTCCTGATCACCATGTGAGCTCATTTCCCTCTGCCACACTCTTCCACCGTGATGTTCTGCCTTACCCCAAGGCCGAAGGAATGGAGCTGGCCTTCTATGGACTAAGACGTCTAAAACCGTGAGCCCTCAAATAACTTTTCCTCTCCTAAAATTGTTCTGATCAGGTGCTTTAGTAAGAGAAGTAAAAAATCTGACTAAAACAATAGTGTACCATATTCAAGTGGGGTTTATCCAAGGGATACAAGGTTGGTTCAACATACAGACATAAATAGACGTAATTCATCACATCAATTGACTTAAAGAAGAATCATATGATCATTTTAATAGATGCACAAAAAAGCATTTGACAAAATACAGCACCCTTTCATGTTCAAAACACTAGAAAAACTAGGGATAGTAGAAATATACCTCAACACTATAAAAGCTATATATGCTAAACCCAAGGCCAACATCATTCTAAATGGAGAAAAATTAGAAGCACTCCTTCTAAGAACAAGTATACCCTTTACCACTTTTTATTCAATATAATCCTGGAAACTAGCTAGGACAAATAGACAGAAGAAAGAAATTAAAGGGACATAGAAAAAGAACTCAAATTATTACTACTTGCCGACAACAAGATTCTATATATAGAAGACTCAAAAAATTCCACCAGAAAACTTCTAGAATTAATGAACGAATTCAGCAAAGTAGCAGGATATAAAATTAACAACCATAAATCAAATGCATTCCTATACATCAGTGATGAAGCCATTGAAAGAGAAATTAGGAAAACTACCCCATTCACAATAGCCTCAAAAAAATAAAATAGAATATTTGGAATCAATCTAACAAAACAGGTGAAAAACCTCTACAGTGAAAACTACAAAACACTAAAGAAAGAAACTGAAGATCTTAGAAGATGGAAAGATTTCCCATGTTCTTGGATAGGCAGAATTAAAACACTGTAAAAATGGCCAAACTACCAAAAGTGTTATATAGATTTAATGCAAATCCTGTTAAAATTACAATGACATTCTTCGTAGAACTAGAAAAAGCAATCATGAAATTCATTTGGAAAAATTAGAGACCCAGAATAGCCAAAGAAATCCTTAGCAAGAAAAGTGAAGCCGGAGGAATCATAATACCAGACCTTAAATTATACTACAGAGTCATAATGGACACAACAACAACAACAACAACAACAAAAAAACCAGGATGGTATTGGCACCAAAACAGACACATAGACCAATGGTACAGAATAGAAGACATAGAGACAAACCCACATAAATACAGTTATGTCATACTAGACAAAGACACCAAAAACATTCACTGGAGAAAAGATAGCCTATTCAACAAATGGCGCTGGGAAAACTGGAAATCCATATGTAGCTTAATGAAATTAAACCCTATCTCTCACCTTGCACACAACTCAACTCAAAGTGGATCAAGGACTTAGGCACTAGAATAGAGACCATGCACTTAACAAAAGAAAAAGTAGGCCCAAACTCCACCATGTCAGCTTAGAAACTGATTTCCTTAACAAGATTTCTAGAGCATCAGAAGTAAAAGCATGAATCAATAAATGGGATGGATTCAAACTAAAAAGGTTCTTTCACAACAAACGATCAATAACACGAAGAGAGAACCTACAGAATGGGAGAAAGTCTTTACCACATGTACCTCAGAGCATTAATCTCCAGGATATCCAAGAACTCAAAAAACTTAACATCAGAGGCTGGGGTTGTGGCTCAGTGGTAGAGCACTTGCCTGGCATTTGTGAGGAACTGGGTTCAATTCTAAGCACCACATATAAATAAAAAAATAAAGGTTCATCAACAACTAAAAAAATTAAAAAACAAAACACACCAACATAACAAATAAACTAGGGGCTGTGGCTATGGCTCAGCGGTAGAGCGCTCATCTAGCATGTGTGAGGCCCTGGGTTTGATCCTTAGCACCACATAAATGAAATAAAGGTAGTGTGTCCACCTACAACTAAAATACTAAAAAAAAATTTAAAAACCCCAAATAAACCAATCAATAAATGGGCTAAGGAACTGAACAGACACTTCATAGAAGACAATCAATCAACAAATATATGAAAATACATTCAACATCTCTAGCAATTAGAAAGATGCAAATCAAAACTACACTGAGATTCTATCTCACTCCAGTTAGAATGACAACTATTAAGAATACAGGCAACAGGCCTAGGGACAAGTTGGTAGAGTGCTTGCCTCATATGCACAAGGCCCTGGGTTCAATCCCCAGCACCACACACACAAAAGCATACAAGCAACAATAAATGTTGGCAAGGATGTAGGGGAAAAGGTACAATCATACATTGCTGATGGGACTGCAAATTGGTGCAACCACTATAGAAAGCAACGTGGAGATTTCTAAGAAAACTTGGAATGGAACCACCATTTGACTAGTTATCTCACTCTTAGGTTTATACCCAAAGGACTTTAAATCAGCATAATACAGTGATGCAGCCACATCAATGTTCATAGCAGCTAAATTCACAATAGCTAAAGTACGGAACCAAGCCAGGTACCCTTCAACAGATGAATGGACAAAGAAAGTGAGCTATATATACCCAATGGAGTATTATTCAGCCTTAAAAAAGAATGAAATTATGGCATTTGCTGGTAAATGGATAGACCTGGAGAATATCATGCTAAGCAAAATAAGCCAACCCCAAAGAACCAAAGGCCTAATGTTTTGTCTGATATGTGGATACTAATTCACAATGGGGGTGGGGGGTAGGGAAGAATAAAGGTACTTTGGACCAGACAGCGGAGAATGAAGGGAGGGGAGGGGTTATGGGGGAAGAAAGGATAGTAGAATGAACTGGACATCATTACCCTATGTGCATACATGATTACGTCACATATTCTACATCATGTACAACCAGAAGAATGACAAGTTATACTTCATTTATGTATGATCTGTCAAAATGCATCCTACTGTCTTATATAACTAGTTAGAAGGGAAAAAAAAAGAATTGCTAGAACTAAAAAAAAAAACAATGTCATTGAAACTATATATATAGAAATAATAGTTCATTAAATTTGATTTGCCTATGTGGTAGATATGAACATAAGTTATTTTAAATAAAAACAGTGGCTCTGAAAAAAAGAAAAGGGTTGGGGATGTGGCTCGGCAGTTATGAGCCCCTGAATTCAATCCCTGGTACAAAATGTGTGTGTGTGTGTGTGTGTGTGTGTGTGTGTGTGTGTGTATGAAGATATATCTAAGATACATTACTGAGTTGAAAAAAAAAAAGCTTGTAAATTCTCACTTGCACTAAAATCCTGTTATAACATATATATCTAGGAATAGAAAAAAGTCTGGATGAATACACATCAAAAATAACAATGATTGCTTCTATTGGAAATGAAGTGTGGTAATAGTAAAGAGAAGGTTCTTAATTCACAGTTGATTCTGGAGTTTGCTTTTTATCTACTCACATATCTATTGGTATGTATGTCTGAATTCTGTATCGTTCTATACGCATTCACTACTTTGTAAAAAGTAGTGTAAATTCCTATAATGTTTTCTTAAAATGTCTAACCTTGTAACAATAAGGTAAGATTAGTATTTAGGAATCATGTGGATTTAGAATATATCAGTGACTTAAATGGACAAAGATTATATTCTTTTAAAGCTTAAATTCCAGGGCTGGGGTTGTGACTCAGTGGTCGAGCGCATGCCTAGCATGTATGAGGTACTGGGTTCAATTCTCAGCACTGCAAATAAATAAATAAAAAAAAATAAGATCCATCAACAAAAACTAATAAAAATATTTTTTTAAAAAGCTTAAATCCCTTAATTGAAGACAAAATTGAATAACATTTCCTGTAAATTTATACATATTTGGATATATAGAGAGTGCATACATACATTATACATATATATACATACATATATATATACACACACAGTGATTATAATATATGTGTACATATAAAATATATTAAGTAATGTAGAAAAAATGAAGTAGGAAAGTAAGACACAGACTCTTAGGGGACAATTTTAATTTACGTAAGAATATGACATCTAAGTAAAGATCCAAAGGAGGTGAGGGTGTTGGGCATACAGATACCTGGAGAATGATCATTCTAGGTAGAAGAAAGCCAATGAATCCCTAAAGCAGAAGCATACTGGTATATGATATTTTGTTTGAGGATCACAGTAGGATTATATGTTTTTTTTTAAATTTTTTTTATTGTTTTTAGTTGTCAATGGACCTTTATTTTATTTATTTATATGTGGTGCTGAGAATCGAACCCGGGGCCTCCCACATGCCAAGCAAGCACTCTACCACTGAGCCACAACCCAAGCTCCATGGGATTGTATGGTTTGAGAATAGTAAGTGATAAGAAAGTCAGTGAAAATGAAAGTCTAAGAGGTCATGGTCCTCAGGACCTAGTGAGACTATAAGGGGCAGAAGAGGATTAGAGTAACATGATATACCTGAAATTATAAAAGCAAGGTTATGGCATCTGTGTTGACTGTATAGAGAACAGACTGTAAACAGAAGTTAGAGTAATCCAGGTGAGACACAACAATGGCAGGGACCAGTGGAGCAGTAAGGAGTGGCACAATTTTGATGTACTTTCAAGGTTACAAAAACAAACAAACAAACAAACAAACAAACAAAACAACAACAAGATATTTCATAGAATGGCACAGAGTTGTGACAGAAAGGAGTCATGATGGATGAAGATGGCTAGAGAAGGAGCAAATTTTAGAAGATCCAGATCCAAGAAAACATAAATAGTGTAATTCAAGATCATTTCTTCTCTCCTCATAGATCAGGGTTCTATTTGGGACATGGTGAATTTGAGTATTAGACAATCAAATGGAGTATATTCAGTCATAGTGCAATGATCACACTTACACTACTTCGGTATTCACCACATGAACATATCAAAGCCTACGCATAGAATGAACAAGTATATGTCTACTGCTTGACTTAATTCAGCAAATAGATTAATAACAACATTTTTATAAAAGTATAAGTAAATTCCTATAATACAATGTCTTTGGTTTATACTAACATTTATTTCACACATTTCAAAGATATAAAATTATCTCCTGCTCTTATTTCTTAAAAATGTTACATCCTATCTCTTTGCTAAAGTTATATTTTATTCTTAAAATAACCATTCCAGATGATACTATCATTGTTACTAAGCTACAAATACTGTTGAATGAAGTTTTTTTTTTATTTGTTTTTTTGTAGTTGTAGATGGACAGCATGCCTTTATTTTATTTGTTTATTTTTATGTAGTACTAAGAATCAAACCCAGTGCCTCATGCATGCTAGGCAAGCGCTTTGCCACTGAGCTATAGTCCCAGCCCCTGAATAAAGTTTTAAAGTAGATACCTTGGCTCCACCGTGACCTCACTGACGGCTTGAAGCTTCTCCTGCAGAGAATGAATCTCTGCCCTATAATTTTCTTTGGTTTCTTCCAATTGTTGTTTCAAAAAACATATGAAGTTTTCCGATTCTTGAATTTGCTCTTCAAGTTGTTTAATTTTTTTGGAATCTTGCAGAGAAGATAACAGGAAGAGAAGACAATACACATTTCAACACAAACTTCTCAGTGAAATAACAGAATCACTTTATTTGAATGTATAAAAAATACTTATTCTTTGAAAAATGTTTTTAGTAAAACTCAGGTTTCAATTTGACTCATTCTGACTGATGGAAACAAGAAAACACAGTGTAATTCAAGATCATTTCTCCTATCCTTATCGTATAGTATCTCTAAATCCAACAATTTTATATCTTTAAAACAATTCAGAAACATGAAACAAGAGAGTTAGTGAAAAGGGACCAGAGGATAGTAGTTCACACCTTTCACTTCACTCTTTTATTTTTAAAAAATGTTGGTAATTAGTCACTAACTTTTTTTTTTAACCAACTAAAAGAGCCATTAGTTAACTTGCACTTTGGTAAACAGTGGACAGACTATCTCAAGAGGATATCAATAAAAAAATACAAACTTAAAATTATTATTATATTCAAAGAATCCCAAAATGAAAAAGCAAGGTATTCTTATTTGAGATGTTTGAAATTCTACACTGTTGAACAAAGCAATGCCAATGATAAAACTCATTCCTAAAAGCAAAAGTGAAGGCCTAGAGATACCTTGAACACAGAAAGTTTGTTAACTGGCCAAATAATTTTGAAAGAAAAACATTAGGGGCTTGGGTTGTGGCTCAGCAGTAGAACGCTCGCCTAGCACGTGTGCGGCCCGGGTTCGATCCTCAGCACCACGTACAAATAAACCCATTTAAACCCATTGTGTATAACTAAAGCAAATAAATAAATATTTAAAAAAAACACATTAACTGCAACTAACTGTTTATGGTTCATTTTATGGTCCTTTAATATTGTTACTTCCCATAATGCCATGTTGGTCTTTTAGGTCACTCTCTAGTTTCCTAGGATAGCTCATTCTTGTCCTTGACCTCTTGTCCTTGACATTCATGCTGATTATAAATCTTTACCTCATGCCTAAATTTTTCTCCAGAGTTTCAGACTTCTATTTTCAACTAACTCCTATATATTTTTTCAAAGTCAATAGGTATTCTATTCTTAACTCAATATATTTAAAACTGAATTTATTATTTTTCCTCACAAATCAGTTCCTTTTTATCACTGGAACCATACTCCAGTTTCTTAAGCTAGAAACTTAGGGGTCATTCTTAATTTCTGCTAATATTAACTACCAACTAGAGCCTAACTCTAACTCTTGAACTTAACTTTCCATTCATACTGAATTCAATCTGGTCTGGTCTTCCCATCAATAATTTCACCCCTTCCAATTGATCCTAATGATATCATCTTAAAATGAAAATCATATTGTTACTCCCACTATTTAAAATCCTGCTGTAGGTCTTATCACTGATAGCATAAAACATAAACCTGTTTCATCAAGGTACATAAAACCTTTCCTGGTCAAGCTCCTTCCAACCTCTCCAGTTTTATCTAGCTGACATGACCTGAACTCCCAGTTCTCCCAAATGGATGCAATCTTACAGCTCAATGCTTAAGACTCCAGAGCTCTCCCTAAATTCCCAACCCAGTTACTCCTGCCCATCCTACTCATCTTCCCAGGAAAGACAAGACTCTTCTCCTTTCTCCTTCCATTCTTACATTTCAGAAATTTTCAGTTTATTTTATATATGCTTTCCCAATGGATTATGACTTCCTATGGGAAAATGACTCAGTAATTTTAGTTTTCTCTAGCACTTGATTGAATATCCAATGATTATATGAACAAATAAGACTAGGACTTAGATATACAAGTCACCTTCCCCTGTGAGTTTTAAGGACAGAATAATGGAATGTTGGAATGGTGGACTCTAAGTGATGCATATTTGCTTCATGGTAAATTATAAGTCAGAAACTATTTACCTGTTTCTTGTGTTTTTATATTCTGTAGTTCTAACTGGGATATTTTCTGTAGTTCCTTGATATTCTCTTCCTGAGCATAAATAAGCTCCTCTTTGAGACTGCAAAGAGCTTTATCTTTTTCGTTTTCCATGTGTTCCCGAACCTGATCAATGTGAGCAGAATAAACTAGAGAAAGGCATATGCGCTGAGCTTCCATCTGTAGCCTTAAATCATTCTGAAAGTGAATACATATATGTATATATGTATATATTAGAAAATTTTAAAATAATTTACTACTAAGTATATACTATATACTAAAAGAAAAGAAGAAATAAATTATAGTTTAAAAATTCATAAGAGAACAAATGACATTTTTTCTTCATTCTTCATTCTGTTATACTAAGTTACTTCTTTTTTCAAGGAAAGTAGCATGATGTTTTCATTACCTCAATTTTATAGCAAATTTTGATATTTAGTATAGCTCATGATCTGCCCAAATTGGAGAGTCTTTATTCTGACTGGCTGGGATTGCTCCCTACAGGACCAAGTTGTCTCTACAGACTTTTCTGTTATTTCTAATATCAATATCTGACAAACGTAAATAGAAATATCTATTATTAAGTGTGTTTTAATTTCTTTAGCTGTACAGATAATTAATACTATTTTTTTCCTCCCCAGGCATAAGACTCAGAAAACTCTAGGACTTAAGTGTTTTTCCTGCACAAGGGAAGTAGAATTTATAACTACTGAACAACTGTATAAGCTTCTAAAACACTCAAGAGTTTGTTTATAATTGTAGAACCTTGAAAAGACCAGTATGAAATAAAAAAGTCTAAAGTCTTTGAAATTGCAACAAAATACTAAGTCCAAAATCAATAACTTTCATAAAGCTGAGATTCTAAACAAAATTATTTTGTACATTTCCTGTTTTTCAAAGAGTAGTCTTTGGAGTCAGATAACTGAGCTTCAAAATCTGGCTCTATCAATACATCACTTGTGCACTTGGACAATTTCCTTCATCTTGCATTGTCTTGGTACCATTATTTGTAAAATGGAGATGATAAAGGTACCCTTATCTTATAGGGTTGTAGTGATTATTCAATGCATTAATATGTGTAAAATGCTTTGAATACTGCCTGTTAGAACTGTAAGTACTTAATAAGTGCTAGTTAATGCTTTTGTTATCCAAACAATATTCTTGTTTTGGTAATTTCTCAACTTCCTGTAGAATCTCTGCAATACTTATCAATACACTACCTCAAAGCTCTGTTTCTGCACTCCACAAAAGCAAAGTTAGCTATCTGATCTTTGCTCTCACCAGTGATGAGACTTGAGTCTCCTTCAGTCAACAGACACTCTGACAGAGAAGTGATCTCACCTCCAGACTGGGTGGTATGATAGCTCAGCAGCTCAGAAAGGCATCAGTAGTTATTGGGAGTCCTCAGAGCTTCCAGGTTTTAGAGAGTTTTAGAGAATGCCTCTTAGATTTTTTTTTCTGTAGTTCTCTTTATCTTGTGCCAGCTTAGAGAAAAGCTCAAGGAAATTCTTAACAATGTCTTTGTGAATGACTTTCAAGATTTTGCTCTGCTGGAGCATTTTCTTGGGAGATGTTCAGGGGCAGGTCCTCAGAGTCAACCACACCATGGATAAAGTTGAGGTAACTCGAGTTTGCAAATGCAAGGCCAGCCTAAGCAACTTCACAAGTCAGTTTCAAAATAAAAAGAGCTGGGAATGTAGCTCAGTGGTACAGAGCCCCTGGGTTTTAATCCCCAGTAACAAACACACACCCACATCCAAACAACAACAAAAATAAAAACTGTAATATGTTAATTTAAGAACATAAAGAGTTCTTCTCTCTTTTAGAAGCCTATAATAAATTGAGACTTATAAAATACACTAAATTGCTTAAACATTCAGAGTAAAGAACAAATTTCCATGTCCTCTAAATCTGGAGCAAAGAAATGACAATCAAATCTAAATAGAATAAGATAACAAAATGATACCTATTACAAACATATAAAGAAGATAGGTATTTTTTAAGAGACCAATGCCTATTTTATAGTTTATCACCTAAAATAAAAATCACTACTACTGGGGGCTGGGGTTGTGGCTCAGCGGTAGAGCGCTTGCCTAGCACGTGCGCGGCCTGGGTTCAATCCTCTGCACCACGTAAAGATAAATGCATTGTGTACAACTAAAGCAAATAAATAAATATTTTTTTAAAAAAATCACTACTGTCAGGCATGGTGATGCACACCTTTAATCCTGAGACAAGAGGTATGCAGGAGCCCTGTTTGGGGAGATGGCTCAAATTGCGGTTGACTACGGGCTTTTGACATGTTTGGGCATTGGCGCCTTCCGTAGTCTCACGGGACTTGGCCCGGTTTTGCGAGACTTGGCAGGAGATCTCGAGGGACTTGAGCGAGATTGCGGAGGAGGTCTGCGCCATTTTGGAGGTTAGAGGAGCGTGGACGGCATGTCGGGGTGTAGTTAGAGCCAGAGAGAAAAGTTATCAGAATAAAGGGCTGTTTGTTTCCAGTTCGTCTCAAAACTTCTTCCTGCGGCTTCTTTGCTCCAAGCGGCCATCGCTTCAGGCGACCACAGGTGGTGGCCCGGACGGGGAATCGGCACGGCAGGTAAGAACTGAGGAACCTCGCAGGAGTCTCTAGTCAGAGCGGTTAAAATGGGTTCAAAAATAACTAAGAACCAAGTGTACAAGGCTCTTGATGGATTCTTTGATATAGCTGAGTCAGTTATTAGTGAGGAGAATTTGGAAAAAAGTGAAAGTGATCATGAAAGCTTGGCCTCGGCTGAGTCAGTTAGGACCAGTAAGGATAGTATCAGTGCGGGCTCAAAAATGACAAAGATCCAAGCTGCTAAAGATATTCAAGATTTATTAGAGATAGTTCAAGGATACATGTTCTCAATTGAATCTGGGACTCAGGATGTTACCGAGTCAGTTAGGACCAATGAGAGTAGTAGTGGTGAGGAGGAATTAAGTAAAAGTGATTTTGAGAAAATGAACAAAAGGAAATTAAGGAAGACCAAGATAAGGGACCATCAAGTGGAGGAACCTATGTCCTCCACTCCCCCATGGGTGGAATCTATTACAGAAAATATGAAGGGTATGACTAGGCGTTTACATACCCTAGAAATAGAAATAAAAAGTCTTTCTGAGCGCTTATGCGCTCTCGAGGGTAACTCACAGATACGTTGGGAACTGCCAGTATTTGAATATGAAAATGGAGAGAGGGGCCACCAGTCAGTAGATTTCAAAACAATAAAAAATCTCAAAGAGGCAGTAATGACATATGGACCCCAAGCTCCTTTCACGTTGAGTATACTGGAGTCCCTTAACACCTTTAGCTTAACCCCCTCAGACTGGAAACGTCTATGTAAAGCAACATTAAGTGGGGGACAATACTTGGTTTGGCGATCGCAATTTCAAGAACTTTGTATAGAAACAGCTAAAATAAATGCAGATGCAGGGTTTGGAGACCATAATATAGAAATGCTCACAGGAGAAGGGCCATTCGCAGACGTACAGTCTCAAAAATATTATACCCCAGGAGTATATGCTCAGATAAACGCAGCTGCCTTAAAGGCATGGAAAACTGTACAAGGACCTGGGGATCTACAAGGTAGCTTGTCCAAAGTAATTCAAGGACCTAATGAACCATATGCCGAATTTGCTGATCAACTTTTAAGAACTGCAGGTAGAGTTTTTAGAGAAGTTGATCAAGTTATGCCATTAGTTGTTCAATTAGCATATGAAAACGCTAATAAATATTGCCAGGAAGCCATCAGGCCATGGAGAAATAAAAAGGATCTTTCCATATATATACAACTATGTAAAGATATAAATGATGCCTTTGTCACAGGGAATATGATTGCAGCAGCTGTTAGAGATGCTGCCCCTCAGAATTTCACAAGGACTCAACCTAGACACTATAATCAATCAGGATATTCCAGGAAAAATTATCATAATCAATAAGGATATTCTAGGCAAAATCCCAAAAGAGAAATAAGATCAAATTCATACCGTGCTCCAAGTTGCTGCCCCAGGTGTAAAAAGGGAAATCATTGGGCCAATAAATGTTATTCAAAATTTGACATCCATGGAAATCCTTTGTTCAGGAATTCAAAAAAAACGGGGCACGGGGCCCAATGCCCCAGGGCCCACAAATGTAGAGGCATTGGAGGAGGAGTATCCTCAAGCATCCATTCAGATGCTTCCCGGACACAACCCCTATTACCCATCCACTCCCTCGCCAGAGGATCAGGAAGAAATGCAGGATTAGACCTCTGTTCCACCGCCCGAATAGTGTTAACACCTGAAATGGGGGTTCAACTGATTCCCACAGGAGTCAGGGGACCTCTTCCCTCAGGGACTGTAGGACTTATTATCGGGTGAAATCCTCAAAGCTTAGTAGGTTTGCAAGTGACCCCAGGTGTAATAAACTCAGACTACAAAGGGGAAATAAAAATAATGCTTAGCTTACCCCAAAGTATAAGTTCTATTAATCAAGGAGATAAAATTGCTCAGCTGCTTCTCCTTCCAAATTTACATAATTCATTTAAAATGAGTATGCCTCAAAAAGGGAACAATATAAGATTTTGTTCCACTGATTCGAGACCCATGGCTTGCTGGGTTCGAGACTGTACTAGGAGGCCTATGTATAAAATAAGAATCCAAGGAATAGAAATGGAGGGACTTATAGATACTGGAGCTGATTCCTCCATCATTAATTTACGACAATGCCCCAAACACTGGCCTCTGCAAAAAGCTTCAACCAGTTTAAGAGGCTTGGGATATAATAACCTCCCAGAAAAAAGTGCAGTAATTTTAAAATGGGAGGATGATGAAGGACATAAAGGAACGTTTCAGCCTTATGTTTTACCTAACCTACCAGTTACTTTATGGGGAAGAGATATTTTACAACAAATGGGAGTACACCTTGCAACCAAACCTGCAGGTGTTAAATGTGAAAATATACAGGGTAATCTTAACCCTAAAAGAAATCATTATCAAAAAGTACAGGGTAAGCTTAACCCTAAAAGAAATCATTATCATACAGGAAAAAGACATTTTTCTTTGGGGCCACTGAGAAAATAATTTTGCAAATACCATGGCTTTCTGATAAGCCAGTGTGGGTCCCTCAGTGGCCCCTATCTAAAGAGAAATTACAAGCGGCCCACCTACTAGTTCAGGAACAATTAGAAGCAGGACATATAGAACCTTCCACCTCTCCCTGGAATTCCCCCATATTTGTGATCAAGAAAAAATCAGGAAAATGGCGATTATTACATGATCTTAGACAAATTAATAAAACCATGCAAGTCATGGGCCCTACTCAACCTGGACTTCCAAATCCTGTAGCTATTCCAAAAAGTTTCCATGTTATTAGTCTTGATATAAAGGATTGCTTCTTTTCTATTCCCCTACATCCTCTGGATACCCCCAGGTTTGCTTTTTCCGTTCCTTCTATGAACAATAATGGCCCTGATCAGAGATATCAATGGAAGGTTTTGCCGCAGGGAATGGCTAATAGCCCCACCATATGCCAAATATATGTGGACAAGGCTATCCAACCCATTAAAAATAACTATCCAAACCTCATGTGTCTACATTACATGGATGATATTTTACTGGCCCACCCTAATCAAAAAATCTTATTTAATATATTCAATGATGTGGTAGAAAATTTTAAAAAATACGGATTATATATAGCAGAAGAAAAAGTTCAAACCAGATCTCCCATATTATATTTAGGATTTAAAATCATGGATACTTTTGTTAGACCCCCCAAAATTTTAATAAATAAAGAACATTTAACCACCCTCAATGATTTCCAAAAACTGCTGGGAGACATTAATTGGCTTTGCCCTACACTAAACCTCACTACTGGCCAATTAAAACCTTTATTTGATATCCTTCGAGGGGACCCTGATCCATCCTCACCGCGAACACTGACTCCAGATGCTAGGAAAGCTTTAAAGTTAGTAGAAAAAGCCATTGAAGGAGCTCATTGTGACAGATTTGATTTAACTCAACCGCTGATATTGATTATTATTTCTTCACAATATACACCCACAGGAGTATTTTGGCAACAAGGGCCTTTATTATGGATACATTTGCCTGTCTCTCCTAAAAGCATAATTGAGTCTTATACCTCCATGGTGGCTAAACTTATTCTTCAAGGACTTAAAACTTCTACTAAAATATTTGGCATTCACCCTGCTACTATTATTACTCCCTATTCATCGTCACAGATTGAATATTTATGCTTCAACGATAATGACTGGGCTATAGCTAGATGCTCTACCTCTGCAAATTTTGATAATCACCTTTCTAAGTCTCCTATATTATCTTTTTGTATTAATCATCCTATTATATTTCCACAGGTAATAAAAAATCAACCTATTCCTAAGGCATTTAATGTATTTACAGATGGGTCCTCAAATGGTACTGCTGCAGTAGTCACTACAAAAGAAAATATGACTTACATAACTGCACACAAATCAGCTCAACTAGTGGAATTGGAAGCTGTGGTAAGAGCTCTGGAAAATTTTAGAGACCAGCCCATAAACATTTTTTCAGATAGCCACTATATTGTACAAGCCGTCCCAAAATTAGAGTTAGCAGGACCAATAGCACCTCATACTCCAGCTTTTAAATTTGTTTTATCAAATACAAAAACTTTTGTGGGCAAGAAAAGAACCTCTATTCGTAGGCCATATTAGAGCACATACTAATTTGCCTGGCCCCCTCCATGAAGGTAATCAAAAGGCTGATGAACTTACAAAAACAATATTTATACTTTCAGCGCTACAACAAGCTACTTTATTTCATTCCCAGTTTCACGTCAACAGCACTACCTTGCAACGTAGGTTTAAAATCACAAAAGAGCAAGCCAGAACAATTGTAAAAGATTGTAAATCTTGTATGACACATTTGCCCAATCCTCATTTTGGTGTTAACCCTAGAGGATTAATGTCCAATCATTTGTGGCAGATGGATGTTACTCATGAGCCAAGCTTTGGAAAATTGCGATTTATTCATGTAACCATAGATACATGCTCAGGCATGATTTTTGCTTCCTTACATTCTGGAGAAAAAGTTAAAGATGTCACATCTCATTGTTTACAAGCTTTTGCTGCATTGGGCATCCCCAAAATGCTTAAAACAGATACTGGCCCTGCATATACGTCCTCATCTTTCAAACAGTTTTGCGCAAAATTCAACATATCCCATAAAACAGGCATCCCATACAATCCTCAGGGTCAGGGCATTATTGAAAGAACAAACTGCACACTGAAAATTATGTTATTAAAACAAAAAGAAGGAAATTGGAAAAGTCCTAAGGACAGATTGGCAGTTTCCCTGTTTACCTTAAATTTTTTAACTTTAGATTCTAATGGTTATTCTGCTGGAGACAGACATTGGAATCCACACCAACAACATAAACCCTTGGTTTACTGGAAGGATGTCCTTTCAGGTACATGGAAGGGTCCAGATCCAGTATTAATTTGGGGGAGAGGATCTGTTTGTGTTTTTCCAAAACACGAATCCTCTCCAATATGGATACCATCTAGATTAATAAAGCAGGTACCACATCAAAATGATCAAGATGTAGTTGTTGAGGAATCAAGATTAATAAAAAAGGTACAAAATCAAGAAGACCAAGATGAAGATATAGAATGATTCCCTCAAAAGTGTCCTTCAAAATGTTTCACAACTCAAGAGTCATTCCTCCCGGCCGGGACGAGGAGATCTCTCTTTAGTGTGCACACAATTGTATTTTTTTTCTTTTTATACATGTCTTTATGTCTGTACATTTGTCTACATTTCATGTTAATGTGACGTCACAAATATATGTTTGTATGTTTGTTCGTCTGTCCAGTGTGACGTCACAAAGAACAAAGCGCTTATGAAAAAGAATATATATATATGGATCTAAATAACTTTAATTCATTTTAGGTTAAGAGTATTCAATTTAGGTAAATAATTTTATAAATGAAGGTACTTTCAATTTTGATTATAGGTATCCCTGGGACTTGTCTTTAGCAAACAATATGACTAGTGCTATATAACCTAATATTTTGGTGTTTTGACATAAGATTGTTTATTTGTTATTAACTTCATTTGTTTAATAGCTGATTAATTTCAATTATCTCAACAGGTAAAAAATTGCTGTGTATACAGAGACTTGAGGGTTCCAGCTAACAAATTATTTCCCCAAAGTGCCTTTAGCTTATCTTTAATCTATCTTTAATACAGTAAATACCCTCAGTCTTTCTTTCTTTTGTTCTCAATATGATATTTTGCCAACTTATGTTTGTGTGAGCTCAAACAACAATGTGTGTGAGCAGAAATCAACTTTAATTTTCTAATCTAATAATTCTGTTTTTTAGTTTGACAACTCTTCACTCAGTGCTGAAATAACACTGCCTTTCCTTTAATAATTGATGCTTGAGTTTCTAGGTAGCGGGCCCTGAAGATTTGCCGGTGGCATTGTCTAGACGTAAAAAAGACGGCTGCTGCTACAGCTGCAGGGAACGCAGTCACCACAAGCATCCCTGCTGCTCAAGCATCAAACAACTTCACCAACAGTGTGGCCTCTGCTCTACATACATGGGACCTCCTACATCAACATGTTATAACAAATGGACATTTTGATCTTTCATTGTTTGGGACTTTACGGGACAATGCCTTGCGGACATTAGGAGCGTGAGGTACACAAATAAAGGGCTTCAAAAAACTTCTTCCCGCGGCTGGCGGACAACTTAGTACACAAAGTACAAAGCCTGGGCAACCTATCTTAAAATAAAATTTAAAAAAGGACTGGGGATGTAGCTTGGTGATACAGTGTTTTCCTAGCATGTACAAGGCCCTGAATTCAATCCCCAGTAACACACACACACACACACACACACACACACAAGCATGACACTACAGCAACACTAATTCCAATAAACACGTGCATATATATATATAGTTTTATATATATATAAAATGTTTGAAATTAAAAATGTTATATATATATAAAAACTAGAATTCAAACATTTGTAAAAAGCATTACTCAAAAAATCATACTAAATTATGAAATTTTTACTGTGCTAAATGGCTATCTTAAAATGGTCATGGATCCTAGAAATGCAGACTCAAACACTTTGCTAAAAACAAAAATAGGGCCTCTATATAATTAAGCAATTCAAATAGTTAAGACTTTAGCTAACCCCTGGAAAAAGATACAGCAGTAAAATATAATTTTCAGTTTTTCAATCCATTTATATTATCTTATGTTAATTTAAATTATATTACACATATATACAGAAGCATATAAATTTATAAGAAATAAAGTACAAATCAATTTTAAATTGTGTTATGTTAATCTTTTTTTTTTTTTTTTTTTTTTTTTTGGTACCAGGGATTTCAAAAACATATATCAATTTTATCTATGACATTTTGGCTTTGAATCGCGATCCTCCTGTGAGCCTCCCAAAGTGCTGGGATTACAGGCGTGCGCCACCGCGCCCGGCTATGTTAATCTTACTTCTGAAGTATAATCATCCTTTGTGGTTGAAATTTCACTTTCCGGCTAAAACAAAAGTAAAACATAATTACAATTATGACATTTCCCCCCTGCTTTAATATCATACTTTACAAAAAAAAAAAAAAATCCTGCTTTACTAATACTAAGACATTGCTGCTTTACTAAGATATATCATTCATAACAATGATAGAAAATTCACATAAAATACCATTGAAAAACTAGTAAAAATTATGCAAATCTTTAAAAATTTCATTTCATTATGAATTACAGTGGCTAATAATGCATATAAAATTTATCACAGGCATTTTTATAAATACAAAAGTACCAAGAACTTTTTTTCACACATGTATATAGTATATGTCATCTATAAGTCAAAAGCATCAAAGACACCAATTCCTTAATTCATGTAACTCTTTTAAATAAAACTAAATCCTTAACATGCTATCAGAAAAGTTCAATTACTTTAAAAGAATCATCAGCTCTTAATGCTAAAAAGTCAATAACTTTGCCAAACTTCCCTCAGGTAGATGCTAATGACTTTTCATTGCCACTACTTTCCATTTAGAGATAGAATGTTTTAAAATCTGGATGAATAATACTTACTTCAACAGAAAAGACCTGCTCATGCTTAAGCAGGTCTTCACTGTACAAAGTTCTCTTCATTGTGGATTCAGGCATCACAGCTGATCCAACTCCCTGAGAACTATTTATGATCATCTCCTCACTCTGTGACTGATCGATAGTCAAGCCATGACAACATCATGTTTACTGCTTGAGGTCTTCTTCTTCTTTTTTTCTTGTGAGGATTTTGTCCATCCAATTTAGCTTTTTTCAGTCTATACTGGGCAAGCTACAGAAAAAAAGTATCATTATCCTCAATGATAATTTTCCTTTGGGATCACTTTCTTTAAAAGATCAAACTATCACCAAATAAAAATAATAATAAAATAAAGAATTGACTTTACAGTTTTCAGAATAACTATTGGATTGAATATTTGGATTGTAAAGGTTGTAAAACTAAGTATTTCTGAATGAACCTACTAAATATTGGGGTAAGAAACGAACATGTCAAGTCTGAAGAAAAGGAAATTAGCTGAGTTAGGTAGAATAGAGGAATATAGGCACTCTCATTCACAGTATAATCTCTGGATTTAAGATTATATGAAAATACACACAAACATAAGGAGCTCCAAACACACTTGCTCTGTTCTTCTACTTTATACAAAAAATATCTTTTATAATTATCTTTTATACAAAAGAAAATTAGCCTATTAGCTATACAAATGCTCACTGCAGCCATATTTATGATGGGCAAAGCTTACAAACAACTTAAAATTTTAAACAGCAGTGTTTTCTACCCTTTATCATTTGCCTGTCATCATCAGAATTTGTACCAAACCCTAGTCATCAATACGTTATGATTTACTTCATATGTTTTAACCAGTGTATTTTTTTTATTTAAATTTATTTTAAAAGGAGATGTAATCTCTGACATAAATTGAAAGTTATATCACTTGTTATTTCTTTTAAAAGACTAAGTTGAAAATAAAAGCAACGATAAATCTATTATTGAAATTTTAGTTAGAGGTTGCTGAAGGCTATGAAAGAAATGGACAAAATAAAAGAGTGTTAAAGATAAACAAGCATCAAACAGATTTTTGGTTATCATAAGCAGAAAGAAAACTGAAAAAGGTAAAAACTTTCTTACAATACTATCCAAAGTTTTTTAAGACCTAAAATGTTTCCTTACCACCTAAAATCAAAAGTACACATTACACACCAGGTAACACTAGACTAATTATGGTGAATCTATATTAAAAATACAAATGCAAACAATTTCTAGTAAAGACTGTGATACAATAGCAGGTATAAAGTGGTATTGTAGCATAATCTATTTCTTTTCATAAAAGGAAAATTATACTTCATTTTTAAAAAGATAAGGCAAGTCTCAGGTGCATAGCTTTCAATTATATCTAGTCTGAATTTAAATATCATTGTATTCATAGGCACAGGTAAATTCTGGAAAACTATAACCTTAACAACTTCGGTTTATATCTAGAGTTCAGATTACAGGTATTTTTCCTTTTGCTCAATTATACTTTATTTTTTTAAATACAGTTAAGTTTTCTGATTTTTATATGAAGCAACTACTGATAGCCAATTCCTAAATTTAATTTGAGCTCCTGAATCACTCTTAAGAGGAGAAAAAAAAGAAGACCACAAGTAAGTTCCTTTCTGCCTTAAAAAGAGGAAATATATGCTTAGAATTACCATAACTATTAACCAGACCAATTACAAAAACAGCAAATAAATTTCTCATTATCTAAAGTATTAAAGCAATCTTGCTAATGTTACTATCAAAATATGTGGCAAAAACACTATTTATAAATAACATTTTATACTTAAATTATCTGCATAGATGAAGAAAAGCATATAAACATGTCCTATTCCTTAATGAAGACATTTAATTCATAAGTCAGAAATAGCTCATCACTAGACTTATAGAATATAAAAATATGTCATATTTAACATTTTCTCCAGTTATTTAGTAACTACCCAGTTATTCCAACTCGTATGTGCTTGAGGAACAAGTGCGAGACCAGTTGCCTCTATTTGCACATTATTAAGCTACTGGAATGTACTTGAACTACTTGGAGGATAGCAGATCCATTCTTAAAAATAAACTAACTAGAATACTGGCAAATATTTTATCTATAAATAGAATCGGAAATCCAGGTGCATCATTTAAAAAGACCCCTCAGAGAGAATGCAATTCCAAAAAATAGTAAAATAGTAATAATGACACTTATAAATTTATACTCAATTTCAGAAACTTCTTGAAATATCATGTTTCTGCACTAAAATATATTTAGTCAGCAGAATTTATCAAGGCAAAGATGAAGATTTTGCTTAAAATTCCAAGTGTTAGATTATATAAATAATTTATATCTAATATTTATTCAGATGTTGAGTATATAACAAAGGAAAAAATTATTAACTTTGCATTATAAAAAGAATTGGCTTTTAGGTCTGGGGATGTGGCTCAGTGGTAGAGTGCTTGCCTACCATGCACACAGGCCCCAGGTTCAACCCTCAGCACAAAATGAAAGTTGTTCATTGTAAAACTAAGTTATCAAATGTAACATTTAAGTCTTATGAACAAATGAGGTACTTGAAGAACCAAGTCTCCCAGTAAATTTTGGGAAACGATCATTTTAAGTGGTTTCTGAAGCCAGCAATAAGAGACTTTTGATTAAGAGAATTCTGGATTACTCTTATTGAATTCCAACCATGCTGGTAATGCTGCACTCCTGAAGAACTTATTCAGCTCATTCATTCAATAAGCAATGTCAGGGACCACCCTGCGCATGAGCTAAGCACCCACCCTCATCCTTGAGTAAAGGGGGTACTGGACTGGTATCACAAGCCACAAGCTAAGCGAAGCAAGTGGCCTTTACCCCCGCTCAGCAAGGAAGTGCCTCAGCTGTGGGCTTGAGCCATACCCAATGGGATTGGGCAACCTCCCCTTTGAAACACTATCCCCTGTCTTATTTGGGTGGAATATTCTATCAAATGTCTTTCCCCTAATAAACAGAGGGGTTCTGGGTGCACTTGCTTCTTGCCTGCTTGCCTTCCAGCATGGAAGAGGACCCTTGAGGTCGCAGAGCAGGCCCACCCTTGACCTGAGAAACTCCTATCTGTGTGTTTTGTGATTTCTTCACTGTTTTCTTAGTTTGATGTTGCAGCCAGCTCTTTTTTTTTTTTTTTTTTTTTTTTTTTTTTTTTTTGGTACTGGGGATTGAACTCAGCGGCACTCGACCACTGGGCCACATCCCCAGCCCTTTTTTTGTATTTTATTAGAGACAGGGTCTCACTGAGTTGCTAAGTGCCTCACCATTGCTGAGGCTGGCTTTGAACTCACGATCCTCCTGCCTCAGCCTCCCAAAGTGCTGGGATTACAGGCGTGCGCCACCGCGCCCCGGCAACAGCCAGCTCTTTTGAACAGGGCTCATCTCGTCAGGGTGGGCAGCCGGAGAGAAGTAAACATTTATTGAATACCTGCTATTCGAAAGGCACTATGTTAGGTTGCATTTATATCAATATTGAGAGCTTTCCTTATAAAATATTCTAGAAAACGAGTCAGTAGCATTTTAAATATTCTAACAAAATGTTGGATAAAAAGAAAAAAAAAAAAACATCCAAAATCCCACTGCATCTAATCTCTCACTGTACTTATTACCCAGGAGCATCTATCTGTCTCTCCCACTTTGGAAAGCAGAGACTGTTGCCAACTCCCTATTTCTACCTCTTGGTATAAAATCAAAATTTGATCTAAGTTTGCTGAATAACTACTTTATAAATTTTGTTTGGTGTTGGGGACTAAACCTAGGGACTTGTCCTCTTCCACTGAGCTATACCCCTATCCTATGAATAACTATATTTATAATAGAGCTATTCAATCCCATTCTAAAAGCACATGTTTATACAAATGAATTAATGTACATACTTTGTTTTGTTTTTGCAGTAGTGGAGATTAAAGGCAGGAGTGCTCTACCTTTGAGCTATAATATAAGATCTTTTTTTCCCCGCCAGACAGGATCTTGCCTCAGCCTCCTGAGTAGCTGAGATTACAGGTGTATACCACTGCAACATATAAACTTTTTTTGATAAGTTTGTTTTCACTCTATTTACCATGTCCCTCTCAGCTTTTATCCTTTTTATGATTGCATAATATTCCATTGCACTTAGATGGCTGAGGAATCATATTGTCTTTAAAGTATTTTATACCAGATAGCTAATGTTGCAGCAAACATATGTTGCCTTAAAAGCCTCAAGGATTTCTTACTGGAAACTGGGCTCATTTCTAGAAGAAAATAAACTACAATAAAAATTAACTTTAGCCGGGCGTGGTGCCGCACACCTGTAATCCCAGCACTTGGGAAGCTGAGGCAGGAGGATCGCGAGTTCAAAGCCAGCCTCAGCAATGGCGAGGCACTGAGCAATTCAGTGACACCCTGTCTCTAATAAAATACAAAAAAAGGGCTGGGGATGTGGCTCAGTGGTTGAGTACCCCTGAGTTCAATCCCCGGTACCAAAAAAAAAAAAAAAAAAAATTAACTTTAAAAAAAGATTTTTACCCCACAGCTACACTTCTCAAAGATAAAGAAATATTCACATTTAAAGAAATTAAAATTCAACTTTGCCAAATCTACTTACAGCAAGCAATTTAATTATTATGAAATGTGTCTGTTCAAAGTAAACTATGTTTAGTAGAACTGCTTTACACACATTTTAAAAAGATACATTTGGTAGAAGGCAATAAACATTCTTAAATAACAAATAAGACATCTAAACAGAACTTCAATGCTTTTGAAAAGGTACACAAAATACTTTCAATTTCTTAGATGCAGAGCGTTTGCTTAGTCCCTCAGGTTGCACAACTGTAAGCAATTTTGGGCTTCTGAAAATTCCCCTCTCCTTCATTTATAGATTCTAGAGTAAAAAAAAAAAAAATCTACCTGGCTACATACAAGCATTTAAATCTTGACATTAAATAGAGGGAAATTATAAAAAAGTCAATTATATTTTAGAAATATAAAGCTGGATAACATACACATTCCTTTAGCAAACTTCTGCTGAACATCTACTACTGCATCTCTGCAGTAAGGCCTTTCTTTCATTGATTACTGAAACCACTGACCTGGTTTCCTTTGCTTATGTGGAAGAAAGAAGAAAAAAAGGAATGGAGGAAAAATACTTAATTGTGGTTCAAATATGACTGTTATCGATTAGCTCTAAAAAGACAATATCACCTATAAAAAGTAACTCATTGTAGGGAGGAAGAGGGCCTTTCAGGCAAGCCTACAGATCTGCTCAAATAAGTAATTTTTCTTTTAAAATGCCATTCAACTTATATTTCGTCTACGTTAAATTTTTCATGACGCCCCAAGAAGGATGTCTATGTAAAATATAATTTTGTATTGTTTGCGTTACAGTTTCCATATATGTACACATGCACGCACACATAAAATCGGCACTATTCACTCACACACACACACACACACACACACACACACGCGTAAAACAAATTATTTAAAGCTGGAATTCTAAAGCTTTAGTACATGGAATCTTTCAGTCTTCAGAACTTCCAGTCCGCGCGACACCAAAGCAACTGCCATGACAACGGCCTCCAAACCCAAACGTACGGACACGCTTTAAAAAACGCCCCTAAAGCCAAGCTCCCAGCTGGCCCTTGGGGCCCACTCAGGCCACCGCTGAGGCAGCTGTCGCGGGCCACCACACACACATCCATCCAGGAGTGCCCCGCGCCGCCTAAGGAAGACCAGCTGAGGGTCGGCTCACGAGTCCCCACGGAATAAAAGGACAGCTCCGAATCCCGCCCTGTAAAGCACAGCGCCTGCACCACCATAAAACGCCCTTCAAAACGAAGGGCTGAAGGTTCAGAGGCCATTAATGACTAGCCAATATCAGCACAACCACAAAAAGTGGCTTTATGGGGTAGTCGGGAGAGAAGACGCACACGTTCCCTCCCACCGCAGGCTCGTCAGCGAGGGGGCAGCGCCGGGCTTCACACGACCTAGCGAGGGGAGGCGGGCGAGGAGGAGACCCGACCCGCAGCGCGCCTCCGAGGGCAGCGCCCCGCCGCCGCAGCTCGGTCCCGGGCGCCTCCCGCCCTTTCCCGGCTCCTACCAGCGCTCGCCCAGCTTCTATTTTTCTCCGCCTCTCCTCGTCCGCCATTGGCTACCGCGGGGTGGGCAGGGAACGCACGGGGAGGGTCGGGGAGGGAGGAAAGTCGGCTCCGACGAGGGAAGCAGCTCCGCGACCCAGGCCGCCGGCCCGGCCGGGAGCCGCCTCGCCCGAGCGGAGCCGAGTAGCCGCCCAGTCACTGGCGAGTCGTCCTCGTCCTCACGAGTGAGCGGTCGCCACCGCCGTCCACGTCTCCAGGACACACAGTGCGGCGGGAGTCCAGGGACGTCACCGCGCGGCCCGCCCGAACGCCGTCGCCTGGCAGCCGCCCGGGCCCTGCCCCCGGTCGCGCCGAGCGCTCTGCCCGGTCTGCAGCGCGGGGTGGGGTGGGGGCGGCAGGCGCGGGCCGGGGGCTCCCCCGGGACGCCCACCCGCCGTGCAGGGGGTTCAGTGCCCAGAACACTGGGGTTTTCCAGAGTGCACAACTAGCAGAGGCTTCGTGGGGACATTGGGGAACGCTCCTGAAAAGGCCCCACGGGAAAGACTGGAGGGAGGAAGCGGCCGGACGCTGGCCTTCCACCTAGACTGACCCGTCCTGGACTCCAAGAACTAGGAAATGGCTCGTTACTTCGTTAGCCTGAGAGCCCCGCCCTCTTCCTCACACTGGTTCCCACCCGATTGCGGGGTCATCCTTCAAGGCCCACCCCGAGCGCCCCCTCCAGATAGCTCTGATTTCTTTGCAGGGTAACTGGGACGTATCCAGTCAAAATTTACTCCCCTGCACGCCTCTTTAAGGGCGTCGGTTCCGTAACAGTGTTCTGAAAGAAGCCTGAACTTGGAATTATAGGCGGGAAACAAAGCCCATCTATATTAACTTTCTAGCTTTAATGACTTAAAACAAGTTACCTATCATGTCTGACCTTACCTGGAATTTTTGGAAGGGTTGTTAGTGTACCTTACTGCCCCTGGTATACTAAAACATCTGACTTAATGTCAGTTTTGTTTCTGTTCGTTCTCTCTCTCTCTCCTTGTAGTTTCTTCATTTACTCTGCATGTTTTTAGATAATACTCCAGGACTCCCAGTTCCTTGATGGCAGAGACTTAATCCTAAGTCTTGCCCATCTTGATTGACATTATTACTGAAATGATGAGCATACTGCTTTGCACTCAAGAGACACTTGTTGGCTTGAATTGAACCGTGTTTATAAATTGAATATTACTCTTTCACCTGATTCCTTAATCCTTCTGTTTTTCTCTGTACTCTCTGATAGATAGGTTACCCTCCCCCCTCATAGAGTTTTCCACACCCTAAGAGAAGCAACCTTGTTTCATTCTCTGGACAAGATGTTCCTTCCCGGACAGGATGTTCCTTCCCCAAGCAGAATGTTTCTTTTCCCCAGGCAGGCAAGAGCCAAAAGGCTTAAAGGTCGCCCTGTTCTATGGGCAAAGAGCCAATGGTGTTGGGGTTGCTCTAGTGCACCCCCCACCAGAAATCCCTATATAGGGCCCTGTTTGAGAGACTCAGAAGAGAGACACAGGGACACACTACATCTGCTCCTCACTGCTGAGAGGAGGAAGACAGATACATCAGCTCAAAGCTGCAGAGAGGAGGAAGCCCCAGCCAACAGCTCCAGACCCATTGCCACCAGCCAACGGCAGCTGCCCCAGCCAACAGCTCCAAGACCCATCGCCTTCAGCCCCATGGCCGCTCCCAGCTGACAGCTCCAGCCTCCAGCCAGACAGCAGCTGCTTTAGCTGATAGCTCCAGAGATCCCAGCCAGTGTGACCAAGCACCCACCTTCTGTCCAGAGCTTGCACACTCCCCTCTCCCTGACTCCTGTCTCCCACCAGAGCTTGCACACTCCCTTCTCCCTGACTCCCCTCTCCCAGCACCTTTCCGACCTTCGACCAGAGCACCTCTTCTCTGGTTTTGCTACCAGCTACAAAGGCTGTTGAATAAATCTCTTGGCTGCATGGCTGTCCCTGGTGTGATGTTTTGCCCTTCACTCTCCAACCCTCAAATCCATTCCTAGGCTTAACTACACACTACATTGTCTCAGGTTGATAGTTTCTTCTTTTTTTGAATCATGGGTTCAATCATAGAAGTAGTGTGAAGTGAAAGTTGGGTTTAAAAAAGAAAAAAAAAAAAAAAAAGGAGAATTTAAAGACCTTAAGTCTACCATAAATGGAGCTAGTCTGCAATAGTCCTAATTTTTAAAATTTATGAATTTAAGTTTTGTTTTCTCAAGCTCCACATTGCATAATTGTGCCAACTTGTAACGCCCAAGTGTATATTGTCTGTTATCTCAACCTGAATTGAGTATTGGATGAGGTTAGACAATTTATCATAGGGAACAAAGAATTGAGACAATAAAATCAGTTATTTACTCGGTATGTTTCAAACTGAGGGCAGAGATTTAAATACTGCCTGCACTAAAGGAATATGTTTGTAGATTCTGATTGCCTAGGAGGAGGAAGCCCCAGGATATTTGACAGATATTCCTTTTTGTTAGTGGATAATGCTTTCTCAGTGGCTGAGGAAATCAACTATTCTGGTGTGTGATGAAAGTATTCAAGAACACCTGCTAAAACAACAAGTTTATTTCAATGTTTTCCTTCACTAATAGCAATCAACCATATACATTGTTTTACATGTAATGGGTGCTCAATAAATGTTGAAAGTTGTGTGTTCTGGTAAAAGAGCAAGCATGTGACATTAGTGCTCTAAGTCTTATAGCACCTGTTCATTCATGCAATGTGATACCATTCACACAATCGTGTCATGTCACATCATTCATTCTCTCAAGTCATTCCCTAAAAAGATGATATTTCAGCCAGAACTTGGAAAAGATGAGTTAGCCCTGGAGATAAGTGAGAGAAGAGCAAATCCAAAGGCCCCAAGCTAGAGTATGACTGATATATTAAAGGAAAAGCAGGAGGCAAGGGTGGCTAGAGTGGAGTGAGTAAGGAGGAAAATAGTAGAACAGACAGGAAACAGGGCCAGATCCTGTAGAATTCTGGAGGTCATTGTAAGAACTTTGGCTTTTACCGAGTGAGAGCAGGAGTCATTGGAGAATTCTTAGCAGATAAGTGCCATGATCTGACTTGTGTTATTAAAGGACATCTGGCCACTATTAGGAGAAAGGACTTGGAGGGATCTATTTTGTTCTTATTGCAATAGTTCAGACAAGAGACAATGGGAGTTTGAACCATAGTGTAGTAGTAGTAGAGGCCATGATTTGGGATCAGATTCTGAATGTAGAACTAACAGTGCCATAGAAGTTGTAGATTGAATGTGAGGTTTGAGAAAAGAAGAGTCAGGTGTTTTTTGGTCTGAGCCACCAAAGTGATGTAGTTGCCAGTAACTTGGAGGAGGGGAAATTTGAAGATCAAGAATTCAGTTTTGATACAGCTCAGACATAAAAATTAGGCATCCAAGAAGTGATGTTATCCTTAGATATCTGAGTTTGAAATTCAGGATGTACATACACAAGGCGTAGTCTCCCTTCTGTGTGTTCAAGTGTTCTCCTTATCTTGTATTTTTAACTTTTTAAAAAGGCACTGGCTTGGGGTTAAAAAATCAACCATCAAATGGATCCCAAGACCAGTCTGCAGCCCAGGGGTTCCAGGAGGCCAGGTGTTCACATGTCTAAATCCCTTCTCAGCACCGATAGTGAGTCAATTCTCTTTTACAATTAAAAAAAAAGTAAAAAACTGAGTAGTATTGCATAAGAATATCAGAAACTGCCTAAGTGGAAACACACTATTTACATTTAAAACCTGACTGCAGGCTGTATCTGCACGTGTACAGCACAGTGCAATGCACACTAAGCAACACATGGAGATGATTTCTGGCACCCAGGACCACAGAATCCCACTTTTGCCATGGGAGAAAAGGAAGTGAGAGTGAGAGGGGTTCTGGTTCACTTCTGGTTCATGAGCTGACTGGTTGGTGGCATGGGTGGCCCAAATGTACCACCAAATTCTGGGTAACGAGTACAGCCCAAGCCTGCCTATAGCTCAAGTTGCATCCATGGCACTGGGGAGGTCCTTTTTGTTGACACCAGCAGGAGGTCGTAGCCTAGCTGATTTTTGGCCAGCACTCTCATGAGCTTTTATGGGCCTCGTTCACAAGCTATCATTACTGTCCACCACAAAGATCAAGCCTTGGGTGTTCTGGAAGTAGTGATGTGGTAGCAGGAGGGTCTTGCCAGCCTCCCATGTCCCCCAGGTGAAGCTGGTGTTTTAGTACTCATTGGTCTCCACATGGAAACCTAGGTGGGAATGATGGTCACTACTTTGCCAGGCTTCAGTTGGTATATAATTGTCATCTTCCCTCCAGCATCCAGGCCCACCATGAGGATGCACATTTCTTTTTTACCAAAAGGCCCTTGAAGAGATTTGCAAAGGTAGTACCCATGCTCACAGGCTGTTGGAAGCTACACTAGCCAGTGACCAGCAGCAGCTGCCCTGGGTCAGGTGTCAGTTTTGTCCCATAAGATGGCAGTGCTCATAAACCATGTTTAAAATGTTACCTCATACTGAGTCTTGTTCCCTCAAATATCTCATCAATAACTCTTTGCAGCCGGGCATGGTGGCTCAGCTCAGGAGGCTGAGGCTGGAAGATTGCAAGTTCAAAGGCAGCCTCAGCAAAAGTGAGGCACTAAGCAACTCAGTGAGACCCTGTTTCTAAATAAAATACAAAATAGGACTGGAGATGTGGCTCAGGGCTTGAGTGCCCCTAAGTTCAATCCCTAGTACCTGATCTCTTTGTAAACAGATACTCATTTTTCCCACTTTTCTAAAGTATTTATGGTGAAATTGAAATACCCAAGTTTTGCTGATTACTTCCTTCAGTTTTCCAAATCTAAATTAATATGCAGATGATCCATATAAAAGATCCTATGGTAATGAAACTGCTGTCTGACTATAACCTAAACCAAAATTATTTAGAGAAAACTTCCATCTGTTTGTTTTGTTTGTAGATTAGAGTAATTATCTACTCAGTTACTTAACCATTTTGTCTACCTTCATGGCTTTGTTTTCCCTTAGAAGACTTTGCCAGCTACCATTTCCACTGAACATTTCCAACCATCACCCACAATGCAAAGAGCCTCAAACTATGCCCAACATCTTCTCTGCAGTGACAACACGTCCAACCTTCTCTATTTTAGTCAATGACCGTCTTCTAGTCTCCCAACTTCTCATGTTTTGTTTCTCTCTACCTCATCCATCATAGCTTATCAGGCACTATGTCCCATTGTGCTTTCTTTCCCAGCATCTCTTGACTCTTTCCCAGATTGTCCTTTTCCACTGCAACCATAATAAACCAGACCCTTATTATCTCATATTTTTCAAAATAATCATGAGAATTCAAGTCAGGACATCTGCTTCATTCCTCCCCCATTACATTTCAGTCCTTACAACTCTGTCAGATTAGCTTCCTAAAACACAAATTTCACTAAATTCTCCCATTATGTCCTGCTACCCATAAAATGAACCTCGTATTCCTAGATGTCATTCATGTGTCTCAGTTTAACTATGTGATCCTAACTCCAATTTCTCCCCGTTCATCAACTTCCCATTCTAGTTAGACAGATGCTTGCTGGGCATTAATAACATTTTACACAATGCCAGAAATCCACATACAATATCATGGTTTTCACAAGACAAAGATTTATGGTACGTATAATTAAGCTTCTTTTGTAAATGTGACTGTTGTTCTTTGTAACTAAGGCTAAAGTGAAGGGGGGAAAAGGAGACATTAAATGCTAAAACCAACCATGATAATTTTTACTAATTAATAGAAGTGAAAAATATAAATAAAAATGGGAGTGGCATAGCGGCACATCTTCCACATTTTATAGAATAAGATACTCAAAGCTTGAGAAGTTAAATGACTTACCACCTTTCATGGTTGGGCAGCAAAAGTCTTAGCAAGTCCTAGTTCCAAACCATCTGATTTGAGACTTACTCCATTTTGCCAAAATGCATCTCCAAACAAAAAAGTAGTAGACTTTTTAATTTTTTTAAAATATTTTTATTTATTTGCTTTAGTTGTACACAATCATTTTATTCAATGATTTTATTTGTCCGTGGTGCTGAGGATCGAACCCGGGTCGCCCACGTGCTAGGCAAGCGCTCTATCACTGAGCCACAATCCCAGCCCGACTTTTTAATTTTTATATATATATTTTTTTAGTTGTTGAACCTTTATTTGTTTATATGTGGGTCTGAGAATCGAACCCAGTGCCTCACACATGCTGGGCAAGCACTCTATCACTGAGCCACAACTCCAGCCCAGTAGTAAACTTTTAAAAGAAAAAATTCCATGGGCTGGAGATATAGCTCAGTTGGTAGAGTGCTTACCTTGCATGCACAAGGCCCTGGGTTCAATCCCCTGCACCACCACCAAAAAACAAAAAAAAAAAAAAAAAATTCAAAAAGAAAGAAAAAAGAATAAGTTCAATGCTTTTAGGACAAATTTGTGAGCTGTTTAGTTTTCAAATGATAACCCTTTTGAAATAGTAACTTAATGATACTAATACTCCTTCAAAGTGGCCAATGATTGAATAAAATGTTATAGAAATTTTAAAGTGTTACTATTAAAGAGGATGTAACTATAAGCCTATAATTTAAGACATTACAATTGATTAGTGAATAATATAATATATACACAGTAATTTAAGGTTTTCAAAGACTTTCATACCACTAAGCAGTCCCAGAATATAAATAAAATGAGTTCCCAAAGAGTTGTCTCAAAGGCCTATATCATTTTTTATTGAATATGTATTTAGTTTAAATGTGAAGGAAAACTTCAAGTGGTTAGTCTTTCAGTGTCTCTTTTTTGTTTCAGCCAAGACTCTGTGAAATGTTAAAAACCCACTAATTTGTTTTTAAATACCTCTATTTTTTATTTATGGTGCTGAGGATTGAACCCAGGGCCTCACACATGTGAGATGTGTGCTCTACCTCTGAGCCATAGCCCCAGCCCTAAAAACCCACTAATTTTTGTGTTGTTCTTCTCAGGGAAACTCTCTGAAGGTGCTATGGCTTCTGCTGGTTTTGAGTGAAACCAGCCTTATTTATCCTGCGCTACAAATGTTTGGAGCACTGTAAAGACCAGACACCAAGAAGACTAACCTGCTGTGAGTTAGAGTAGTGTAATTTGAAACAATTTTAGCACTCCTTTTTTTTTTTTTTTTTTTTTTTTTTTGGTATTGGGGATTGAACTCAGGGGCACTCGACCACTGGGCCACATCCCCAGCCCTGTTTTGTATTTTATTAGAGACAGGATCTCACTGAGTTGCTAAGTGCCTCACCATTGCTGAGGCTGGCTTTGAACTCTCACTCCTCCTGCCTCAGCCTCCCTGCTGGGATTACAGGCATGCACCACCTAGCCTGGCTTAGCACTCCATTTTGAATAGCATATATAGGCCTAATCATATTCTTTCCTTCTTGGGAAATAAAAGGTCTTGTTAACTAAGAGAATTCAGGTCATTGGATTTTGGGAATGATTCCATTTTTCCGCGAGGCCTTCCCTGCTATACTCCTCAATCTTCAAAGTGCCTGGAGTAACTCTATAACTAAGAAGATAATATCCTGGGCCATGTCACATCCCACTATGCGCTTATACAAAAACTCCATTTCTAAAGGTGATCTGGGTGTAATTTTTCTTTGTATCCTTCAGGAGGATAGATCTTACATAGGCTGTATACTTTTTTTTTTTTTAAGAGGGCAAAATAAGATAAAATATTTGAAACTCTTTCTATATCTCCAGAATTGATTAATTTTTATTCCCTGCATCTTTCATCCAAGAAACTGAAGAATGAAATTCACCATTGTAAGGGTACAGAATTATTTTTTTTGTTTCCAAAAAACAATAACAAGAAATTAAATCAAGGGCTGGGGTTGTGGCTCAGCGGTAGAGCGCTCACCTAGCACATGCGTGGCCCGGGTTTGATCCTCAGCACAATGTAAAAATAAAGAAAGAAAATAAAGGCATTGTGTACAACTAAAAAAAATAAATAAATATTAGAAAAAAGAAATTAAATCAAAATGGAAACAAAAAAAAAAATCCCTGAAAAAAGGGGAAATGAAACAAATGAACCCCACTGTATACCAATGTAGTGGCATAACCACACTGTAGAAAGATAAATGCAGAACAAGTGATACAATTTAAAAATAATCATTTTGCAACCCCCCAGAATAATGAATATGGACAACATTTATCAATGGGTGTTAAAACCATTAATTGTAAGACTAACAGGAAACTTTATAATGAAAGGGTAAGGCTATACCACCTGAACCTACTATTCGAAACCCATCATCAAAGTGGAAGCAGACACTGCCTCAAGATGGTGATGCAACAGAAAGTGCAGTAGTACTGCTCATGCAGTGTTTTTGCCTTAAAAAAAGAGAAAGAGATGGCTGATAGGTGTGGTGGTGCATACCTGTAATCCAGAAGTTCCTGAGGCAGGAGGATTGTGAGTTCAAGACTAGTCTCAGCAAATTAGTGAGGCCTTAGTTACCTTAGTGAAACTGCCTCAAAATAAAAAATTAAAAGGGCTTGGAACTTAGCTTAGTGGTAAAGCACCCTTGGGTTCAATCCCCAGTACAAAAAGAGAGAGAGAGGGTGAGTGCACATTGTCATCTACTTAAGCCTCTATATCCATCTCTATATTATATAGGAAACTCAGGCAATAAAAAAAATAAGTTAAAGGACACTGAGACAGCAATCTAAAATTTTTCCCTAAAAAATGGATATTTTGTGTGACTAGCTCTATGTTAAGGAATTGTTGTTAATTTTCTTAGGTGAAATGGAATGAAGTATCCTTATGAGAGGAAAACTAAGAAAGGCAGTATTCAAAGAATAGATTTTTGTAAATCAAAAAGCATTTATTTTGACTGTTAGAGGAATCACCATAAAACACTTATAGTTCCCAACTCTTGTATATAAAAATAGTATTTTTTAGCATGATATTTGTTGGTTGGAAAGCCTTTAGTTGAATATGTTGCCAGACAGTATTTAATTTTCCTTTATTTACAAAATGTCTCATGATCTGAGTAGTTCTCCAAAAGCTAGTAAGATAAAATATGTAACTTCTTTGTATAAATGTATATTTAAGATGTTATACTACATGTATTTTTATATATAACAACTTCTCAAAATTTGTTCTTGCTTCTGTATGTACATTTGATTAGTTTTGCATTATTAAAATAGGGAATGTGAGAATGCCAATGAAATTTAATCCTGTAAGAGACTGACCAAGGGATTGATTTTTAAAAATACTTTATGAAGGAGCCTATAATCAAGGAGATAGCTAAAGATTGTGGTTAGCTGAGAGCCATAAAAGATGTTCTAGTTTCCACCTGATAGTAATACATTATCCAAAGAATCTTTGTATGCCTGAACACTGCGTGACGCACCTGTAAGCTCGAGCTGTAAGCACGTGTCCTTGTTAAAGCGATATGTATATAACTGGGTGAGTTTGGTTAGTGTGTGTGGGAAGAAGAAGAAGGTGGTGGTTGGAGTTAGAGCGTTTGGAGTGATTGCTGGAGCCGGAGAGAGAAAGAAGAATAAAAGACCTTTTTTCATTTTCATCCTGCCTCCGAATTTTCCTGCGGCGTTCGTTGCTCCAAGGCGGTTTCCGCTTCAGGCAGCAACAACTTTAAGCATGATGACATAAAATTAGGAATGGACCATACACTCTGTTATCAGTATTACTATACTTTTTCATGATTATTTTTCTTTTTATTACCTATTCAGTTATTGAAAAACATGAATTGGTGATCAATAAATTTCTTGTGAAAATTTCCATTCTCTGTATTTTAATTTTGAAATTATTATAGCAATTACTGTAGTCCTGTCCTTAGGATCTAGAGATAAAAGCACAAAGTAGTGGACACAGTGAATCTACAGAGCCTTTTATATTGTTTTGATCTTTTTTCTTTAATCTCATGTTTCATCTTTGATAATTGATGAAAGTTACATCTGTACAATATGAGCTAAAAGAAGAATTAATAAATCTAGACTTTAGTAGAACAATGGAACCATTGTTATAGTTTATATTTGGAATGTCTGCTAAAGGCCTCAATGGTAAATACTTGGTCCCAGTGTGGCACTATTGGAAGTGGGAGAACCTTTAAGAGGTGGGGCCTAGTGGGAGGTCTCTAGGTCATTGAGTGGCTTGCCCTTGAAGGAGATATTGGTACTCTGGCCTCTTCCTCTTCCTCTTCCTCTCTTTCATTCCTGGCCCTGAGGTGAACAGGCTTGTCCCATCACATGCTCCTGCTATGACATATTGCCTTGCATAGGCCCAAAAGCAACAGGGCCAACCAACCATGGACTAAAATCTCCAAAAGGGTGAGCCCAAAATGCCCCACCCCAACACACACACCTCTCTCTCTTCTGTTTTCTCCTTAGGAGACAGGGTCTCTCTCCTTGCCCAGGCTGGTCTCCAACTCCTGGGCTCCTGGACTCAAGTGATATTCCTTTTTCAGCCTCCCAAGCCACTGAGACTACAGATGCACACCATTGCTCCTGACCCTTTCTTCTTTTGAAGCTGATTATCTCAGGTATTTTGTTATGGTGACAGAAAGCTGGTTAACATAATCATCTAGCTAATGGCTTCAATTTTCTCCTTCCTACCTTCCTTCTTCCCCCCAAAAAACTATAACTTAAGAGAACTTCCCACATATTCTGTAATATAAAACTATCTTTTGCTTCCTCCTTCATTCTCTTTTATCTCTGAAATCTTTCTATTGTGCCTTTTAGAACTCACAAGCATAATAAGCAAAACCCCAAATATCTCAAGTCTTTTCTCTCTTCTTTCCATTTACTTCTTGATCTGCTAAAACTTGGCTCTCTCACAAAACATTACTTACCCCATAGTCCTCTTACTTGGGCATTATTGCTCCCTAAAATGCTCTATGTTACTGGAGGTAGTGGTGGACTAAAAGTCCTCTTGTCCTTTTCTGTGTCCCAGACCATGAGCCCATCTAAAGTTCATGCCATTAGATGTACCACCTCCTTATTGTAGATCTCAACCCGTCATTTCTTGAAGATTTTAGGCCTGCCCTCAATGACTCTTTCTACTGTACTTCTTGTCATAATTCTTCATGATTTCAGTATTCATGTAGCAATCCTTCCAGTACCTTGACATCTCAGTTACTTGATCTTGTATCTTCCATTGATCTTGTCCTCCATTCCTTCTCAGTTATCCACTTACTGTTACATTGCAGACTTTGCATTACTAATGCCTGCACCTGTTCCTTAATAATCTCAAGTAAAAGTATCCCACTGTCTAATATACCTTCTTATTTTTTTCAGCTGATTTCCTTGGGGACTCCAATTCTCAATCATTCTTTCCATCACAATATTTAATCCATTAACCACCGTATCTTCATGCACCCTATCATGTCTTTACTTCCTGGATTATACAGCTTAGATTTATAATAACTTCTTGCATATACCCTGCTCTTCAATCCTACCTCTCTCCCTCTCTAATCTTGAATAAAATTTATACTAACAGTTGAACCTGGATTAAAACAAAACACTCAATTATGCTACCCAGCCTTACTTTAAATTTGCTACATTTTCACAGTTAATTATCTTGTCTTTGTTGACTCAATTCATATCTTATCTCCACTTACTTCCACTACCATTTACAAGATCCTCACTCTTAAATAATAATTTTTATTCTTAATTCTTAGAAAATAGATACAACTGTAAGAATAAGATGTTGGCATTCACCCTCCTCCATACCAGTCAATATACCTGCAATGTACTCATATTGTACAAGTTCCTTTCTTCTAACATGATTACCTCACTCCTATTTAAGGTAAATCCTTCCATTGGTTCCCTTTTCCTCTTTCTGCTCTAGGGTATTGTTTCAGTAATTATCCCCTTTCACTTGCAATTGACTCTTAAATGAATCATTACCATTGGCATATAAAAATGACATATCTCCTATCTTAAATAACAAAACCAAAAAATCTCTATTGACTCTGTGCCATCTAATTACCCCACAATCTGTACTCCTTTTTTTGCAGCAAAACCCCTCATATTCATGGTCTCCAGCTTCTCTACTCTGTTGAACTCAATTGAAGCATGGTTTTTTTTTTTTTTTTTTATACTGAAGATTGAACTCAGAGGCACATAACCACTGAGCCACATGCCTAGCCCTTTTTGTATTTTATTTAATGACAGGGTCTCCCTGAGTTGCTTAGGGCCTTGCTAAGTTGCTAAAGCTGGCTTTGATCTCACAATCCTCTTGCCTCAGCCTCTGGAGCTGCTGGGATTACAGGCGCGTGCTGTCATGCCTGGCTTGAATCAGGTTTGACCTTTACCACTCTACTCAACCAGTTCTTGTCAAGGTCAACTGTTGCCAAAATTTTGCCAAATCTAATGCGAAACATTGATTCTTTTTTTCCTTATCTCTACATGTCTCAGGGTTTAAGACCAATCTTCAAATATTTTCTCCATCTCTACTCACTACCTTGGTGATCTCATCTAGTGTCATTGCATAAAATACCACTTATATGCTTTCTGTTTATATCTCCAGCTTGGGTCTTCCCCTTGAACTCCATATTCACTACCTAATTACTTATTAGACAACTCTATTTGAATGAGTAATATACATAAATGTAAAGTTTTCTCTAAAACCAAACTTTTGTTTTTTTTCCCTAATCCTATTCTTCCTATCCCAGTGAGTGGTGATCCTACTTTAGGAGTTCCTCAGCAGTAATCTTGGAGTTATCCTTGTCTCTTCTCTTTCTTCCATAACCTATATTCAGTCCAATAATAAGCTGTGTTCAAATATATCCCCTGGGCCAAGCCACCATGGTCTCTTACCTTGACTTTTGCTAAGGTTTTAAATAATAGTCCTGCTTCTACCCTTATCGCTGACTTCATAATATATTCTCCACACAATAGCCAGACAGATCCTCATAAAACATAAGTCACGTAATGTCATTCTTGTACTCCAAACCTTTTTTTATGGCATTTCATATCACTCACAGTAAAACCCAAAAGCCTTATAAGGCCTTCTGGATCTGGTCTTTTACCTCATCTATCCTCTGTCTTATTTACTCTGGTTCAACCATTCTGGACTTTTTGGTCTTTATCCAAAAAGCCAAGCATGTTCCTATCTTAGGGTCTTTGCACTTATCATTCCCTCTGACTGGTTTGTTCTTTCTCCAGATAGCCATTCCCGACTTGATTCATACCCTCCTATCATGGGAACTAGAAAGGCAAATATTTTCTTAGTCTCCTTTGCAGCAAAGATTGGCCATATATGATCATGAGATACAAACAGACATTTCCTATCTAGCAAGTATCTAGGAAAGCTTTGAAAAGGAACAGATAATGAGATACTACTCAGTAATAAAAAGGCACAATCTATTGATACACAAGACTTTATATAATCAAAATTATTATGTTAAATGAAAAATCCAGACAAGTGTACATATTGTATGATTTCATGTTTATGAAATTTAATTTAAAGATGAAGGAGCCCTAATTAGGAAGGGCTGTTGCAGCTAGCTGGAAGCCATGGGTTCCACCTGGTATGTATGTGACGCACCTGTAGGCACCCGCAAACCTGAAGGTATATAACCGGGTGAAAGCGGTCCGAGTTAGGAGAACGGAGAATTCAGTCAGTCGGGCAGTCACTCGGTCGGTCAGAAGAATCAGAGCGGCCAGAACGTAGGCAGAGCGGTTACAGAAACCAGATAGAAAACAGAAGAGAAATGACTGGTCAGAGTTAGGCCGAGGCTCCTGAAGAAGACAGAAGAAAGAAGACAGAAGACAGAAGAGAGAAGAGAAATCTTTCTCTAAGCTAAAATCTTTCTTTCCCTCTCTAAGAAAGTAGAAGTAAAAGTAGTAAAAGCTTAACTCTGCCTCCGAGAATTTTCCTCCCGTGGCGGCGCCGTGGCTGGCCGTGACAGGCAGCTTACAAATGGTGGTCCGTCCGGGGCTCGGCAGGCAGAGAAGAAAAGCTAAGAAATAAGAGCAATGAAAAAAGCATAGCCTCAGACTCAGTTGAGACCAGCAAAAAGAGTAGAAACAAGAGAGCAGAGCCTCTGACTCAGTTGAAGCCAGTTAAGAATTAAGCCGAAGCAGAGTAGCCAGCAAAAAGCCGAAGCGAGCCGGCCAAAAGCCGAAGTAGAGTAGCCGGCGAAAAGCCATAAAAAATATAGAGAAAAAGCCTTGAGCTTTAGTATAAAGAAAAAAGCCATGAGCTTAAAAGAAAATAGAGAATTAAATAGCATGGTAAAAACCATGCAGAAAAAAAGCCATTGAGCTTTGGCAAGAAAGCCATAAAGAAAAACCATGCAAAAAAAAAAAAAAGCCACTGAGCTTTGGCAAGAAAGCCATAAAGAAAAATAGAGGAGAAAAAAAAAAAAGTCAAAGCCGCTTATGCAATTGTGCTTAACTAGGTGCGTTAGCTGCTCCTCAGCATTAGGCTTCCTTAAAGCCACAGCACCTTCTCAAAAAGGGCTCAAATATCCACCCTTTCAAAAATAAAAGGTGAAAAGCTAGGTAGAGACAAGAAAATAAAAGAAAATAGAGAAAATAAAAATAGAGAAAATAGAACAAAAGCACCTTTTTAAACTAAAGGGAAGGAATATGAAGGAGCCCTAATTAGGAAGGGCTGTTGCAGCTAGCTGGAAGCCATGGGTTCCACCTGGTATGTATGTGACGCACCTGTAGGCACCCGCAAACCTGAAGGTATATAACCGGTGAAAGCGGTCCGAGTTAGGAGAACGGAGAATTCAGTCAGTCGGGCAGTCACTCGGTCGGTCAGAAGAATCAGAGCGGCCAGAACGTAGGCAGAGCGGTTACAGAAACCAGATAGAAAACAGAAGAGAAATGACTGGTCAGAGTTAGGCCGAGGCTCCTGAAGAAGACAGAAGAAAGAAGACAGAAGACAGAAGAGAGAAGAAAGAAGCTCTAGTCTTTCTCTAAGCTAAGCTCTATCTTTATCTTTCTTTCTAAGACTCTAAGCTAAGAAGAAGACAAGAAGAAATCTTTCTCTGAGAAGCTCTATCTTTCTTTATCTTTCTTTCTAAGACTCTAAGCTAAGAAGACAAGAAGAAATCTTTCTCTAAGCTAAAATCTTTCTTTCCCTCTCTAAGAAAGTAGAAGTAAAAGTAGTAAAAGCTTAACTCTGCCTCCGAGAATTTTCCTCCCGTGGCGGCGCCGTGGCTGGCCGTGACAGGCAGCTTACAATAAGACAATCAGAACTACAGGTGTTTCTGGGATGGTGAGGGAGCTGTCTCTGAAGGAGCACAGGGAATTTTCAGCAGTGAGGAATTATTTTTATGTTGATTTGTGTGACGCTCACGTTAATGTATATTAATTGATTGGCATATTTAAGAATATGCTAACCTTACTACATGTAAATTATACAATTGAAAATTTTTAAAAAGAAAAGAATGAAGAAAGATGCAGAGGTAGGTTCATTGCCCTTCAGCCACCCCCTTTCTCCAGGACATGATTCCTGGACTAACCATAGTCATTGCTGTCTAAGCAGAAAGACCAAGAAATTTGCAGAGACATTTGCTGTAATCTTGCTAAAGTCATTGAACCACTGCTCACCTCCAGACTTCTTATTATATCAGAGAAATAAATTCTTATTTATTTTGGCTACCATAGTTGGGTTAATCAAGGAAATTAAAAATATGTTTTACTCCAAAACATGAGACTAGTGATCTAAAGGTTTAATATTATGTGATTCATTTTCATTTCACATCTTACCCAGTAAGATTCTATAATGATTCAAAGTGGCTTATTGTCCTAGAAGCATTGACATGGAAAAACAGGCAGATCAAAGAAATTTACCTCATTATTGATTAAATATTAATAATGATGAAGTAGAATGCACACTTATAAAAGTTAATAATTGTATTTAAAATAAACAAGAATACAAATAAAGACAAGATGTTATATAACTTTTTTTTTTTTTTTTTGGTACCGGGGATTGAACTCAGGGGCACTTGACCACTGGGCCACATCCCCAGCCCTTTTTTGTATTTTTTATTAGAAGCAGGGTCTCACTGAGTTACTAAGTGCCTCGCCATTGCTGAGGCTGGCTTTGAACTCGCGATCCTCCTGCCTCAGCCTCCCAAAGTGCTGGGATTACAGGCGTGCGCCACGGCGCCCGGCAAGATGTTATATAACTTTTGCTTTACAGATTTTGTCCCTAAAAGGGAACAAAACTGCAGTTGCTAAAATAGAAATTATGCAGGCTGAAAAAGTTAAAATTGTCTACCATAAAAATAATTGTAAGAACTAATATTTGTTGAATGCTTTCAATTACCTATCAATCATGTAATAAAAGCTTTTAGACATTATCTTGGCATATTCTTAACAATTATA
This sequence comes from Tamias sibiricus, assembly GCA_025594165.1. Classification (NCBI taxonomy): domain Eukaryota; kingdom Metazoa; phylum Chordata; class Mammalia; order Rodentia; family Sciuridae; genus Tamias; species Tamias sibiricus. The sequence continues at coordinate 129,063,572 of CM046664.1, read as the reverse complement.
TGAGGAATATACTATCTCCATTTTGGCATGAGGAGTCTGAGCTGCAGAGAAGTTAAGCAGCTTTATCAAGGTCATGAGATAATAAAAGGTGAAAGCAGGCCTTATGATGGGTCTGTCAGATAGTAAAAATCAAGAACCCTTAACCATGACTATGTTTAGTTTCTCTGTGAAGCCACAGGACAATGCATCACAATTTTACTGTGTTATAGCTGTTTTTTGTTTGTTTGTTTGGTTGGTTGGTTTTTGCCTAACAAATATGTGAAAAGGACCTTGACAGTTTCTGAACCATGGGGTCTTATGCTTGCAAATTAGATTGTGGATTTCCTTATAAAAAATTAAAAGACTATCTTATTTTTAACTGAAAAAAAAGATACTGTGGCTAGTAATCATAGTTTGTGTAGTCCACATTGCATTTCTGTAGGTGTAGTCCATAATCTCTCCTCACTTTGGCATTTAAAAGGTGGTAATACATTGCATAAGAAATTAGAATATTTATTTATTTATTGTATCTTAATAAAGCTGAAAAAGAGTAGAATAATGATCAGTTATAAGCTGTTTAATAATTGAAAAATTTGAATTCTCAAGAGAATATCTTGAATAATATCTTATAATATTATCTTATAATATATATCATAATATATTATAATATCTTATAATATTATCTTATATAATATCTTATAATAATATCTTGTATAATATCTTCAACTGAAATTTTCTGAAGATAATTGAAATAGTTTCAATTTTGTCTTGGTAAATTTTTTCAAGTATTCACTGCATATTGCATGGGCCCATAATTTTTTAAAGACAATAATAGCACAATTGCAAAATTAAAAAACTAGCCAGTAAGATTAAACAAACTTTCCTGCACATAAGAAAAAATTCAGAGACCTTTTGAGAAAACAGTGAGGTCATAGAAATGAAAACTATTCTCATCCCCCTCCCCACTCAGTTGCTTAAAGCATCTGGAAAATTCCCATTAAAATGTTTTAACAAAATCTAGTTTTTGGTCAGGTCCTGAAGCTTCACTATCACACTGTTACAGGTTAGACATGAGGTTTCCCCCAAAAGCTCCAGTGTGAGATAATGCAAGAAAATTTAGAGGTACAATGATTGCGTTAGAAGAGCCTTAACCTAATTGGTGGATTAATCCACTGGTAAGGATAAACTTGGTAGTAACTGTTGGCAGATCCCTAGGGTGTGACTAAAGGAGGCAGGTCACTGGGGGTGTGCCTTTGGGATTTATATTTTGTTCCTGGTGAGCGGAGCTCGTTGCTCCCTGCAGTTTGCCTGTCCTGAGCTGCTTTCCTCCACCACACACTTTTGCCCTGATGTACTGCTTCCCCTTAGGCCCAAAGCAGTGGAGCTGGCCATCTATTGACTGAGACGTCTGAAACTGTGAGCCAAATAATCTTCTCCTCCTCTAAAATTGTTCTCATCACG
>CM046664.1:129034546-129062032 GCA_025594165.1 Tamias sibiricus | reverse complement strand
ACTCCAAATGCTCTAACTCCAACCACCACCTTCTTCTTCTTCCCACACACTCTAACCAAACTCACCCAGTTATATACATATAGCTTTAACAAGGACAAGTGCTTACAGCTCGAGCTTACAGGTGTGTCACGCAGTGTTCACGGGCATACAAAGATTCCTTGAATAATGTATTACTATCAGGTGGAAACTAGAACATCTTTTATGGCTCTCAGCTAACCGCAATCTTTAGCTATCTCCTTGATTATAGGCTCCTTCAGTGTATTGTGTCTCGCCAAAACTACTAAGTTTTGATCCATTGGCTGGTCTTTGACTTTTCACAAATTAACAAATTAATTATTATTTTTCATAATAAGCACTTCAACTGAGGATTAGTAGATCAATGCATTTCCATGTCCTCTATTGTAAAAAGAAGTTGAAACATACACTACTACCAAAAGTAATGTTAATAATAAAAATATATTCCTGCCGGGCGCGGTGGCACACGCCTGTAATCCCAGCACTTGGGAGGCTGAGGCAGGAGGATCGCGAGTTCAAAGCCAGCCTCAGCAATGGCAAGGCACTTAGCAACTCAGTGAGACCCTGTCTCTAATAAAAAATACAAAAAAAAAAAAGGGCTGGGGATGTGGCCCAGTGGTCAAGGGCCCCTGAGTTCAATCCCCAGTACCAAAAAAAAAAATATATATATATATATATATATTTATATTTTTTATATATATATTTTAAATATATATATATAAAATAATATAAATATATATAATTAATATATATTAATATATAATATATATTATATATTATATAAAAATATATAAATATATATATATAATTAATATAATATATATAAAAATATATATATTCCTCAAAAACTTAGTCAAATTCTTTAATATTTTGAGGAGTCAATTTAATTGTATTCTGATAATAAAAATATTTATCACATAGAATGCAGCATCAAGGAAGAATCCAGAAGGGAGAATAGTAACAAAATCAGTTTAGTCTTCAAATTGTGTTTTATGTTCCGGAAAACCTCCCTCGTCAGAAAAATATACTTTCTCTGGAAAACTAAGAATAGATTTTTTTCCCCAGCTTTATTGAGATATCTTAAAATTGAAAGTGTGTACCCTTTACCCAGTATCTTCCCACCTTCCCTTCCCTATTCTATGGGAAAGAAAGTGCTTGCAAATCCTATATCTGATTAGGGGTTAAGTCCAAAATATATAAGGCACTCATACAACTCAAAAGCAAAATAATAATAATAATAATAATAACCAACAACAATAACCACAAAACAAGCCAATTAAGTAAAGCATGGGCCAAGAACCTGAATATATATTTCTACAAAGAAAATATATCAACAGCCAGCAATTACATTAAAAGGCGTTCACATCACTGATCATCAGAAAAATGCAAGTCAAAACCACAGTGAGATGTTACCTCACAGCTGTTAGGATGGCTGTTATAAAAAAAAAAAAAAAAAAAAAAAAGAATATATATCAAAGAGTTGGCAAGAGTGTAGAGAAAAGGGAACCCTTGTACACTATTGGTAGGAATATAAATTCATATGGTATTACATAAAACAGTAAGGCGGTTCCTCAAACAATTAAATAGAACAACTGTAAGATTCAGCAATAACACTTGGCGGTATATAACCAGAGGAAATAAAATCAGCATCTTGGAGAGATCCACACTTCCATGTTCATTGCAAGCATTATTCACAGTCGCCAAGATATAGAAATAACTTCACAATGGATTTGGTTGATAAATCCAAAATATTAAATCATTTATGATATGGAGATTTTTATATATTGATATATCATTACATAAACATTTGTTGAATCTGAATAAAGAAAATACATTGTACTGAGTTTTAAACCAGTAGGAAAACTTAAAAGTTCTTGCTCCTGGGGCTGGGGTTGTGGCTCAGCGGCAGAGCGCCGCACCTCGCACATGCGCGGCCCAAGTTCGATCCTCAGCACCACGTAAACATAAATGCAATTGCATTGTGTACAACTAAAGTAAATAAATAAATATTTTTTAAAAAAAAAAGTTCTTGCTCCTTTTCTGGTACTTCTACTTGTCCCCTACTGTAGCTAAATCCTTAAGACATTTTATATTTCTATAAACTACACCATGGCATATGTTAATGTTTTCACTGTAATTACTGATTTCTGTACTTATATTTGCCCATTTTTCTTCATTTATATTTGCATCCAATCATATACATATTTTTGTTATTTATGCTTAGTTGACAATTTTAATGTTTAACCTTTTGTTTTTAATTGAATATCACATTTGTACCTATTTATGAAGTACATTATCATAATTTGATTCATGTTTATAATGTATAATGATCAAATCAAGGTAATCAGCCTTTACATCTCTTCAGATATCATTTCTCTGTGCTGGTAACTTTCAGTCTTTTTTCTTTAGCTATTTTGAAATATAAAATTAATTGTTGGAGACTAAATTGAGAGACAAAAAGGCATGATGATGTATATTGACCTCTCATTGTCATTAGTCTTTGTTTCATTTCTTCTCATTATCTACAGTTCTAAGTCTTCCCTAGATATCCTCCTCCTGCCCACTTGAGACATACATAATACCTTAGATTAATTGGTTTTTTTTTTTTTGCTTGTATCTTCAAAGATATTTTACAGTATGACCTCAATTTATAATTGTGATCCAATCCTTTGCAGTTATATATTCTGGTCCACGTAGACTTCAGAGAGCTACCAGAATAATAAGATGAATCTTAGGATGAAAGCACATTATAGGATTGGCAAGGGAGAAGCAACCAATGGTTTGCTTTAGAGATCAGTTTATTCTAAGTCAGTGTCATGACTTGAATGTGATGTGTCCCACAAAAGCTCCTGTGTTAATGCAGGCAGTAAAATGTTTAGATTGCAAGGCCTGTAATCTAATCAGTGGATTAATCCATATAGTAGACTAATAATTTGAATGGAATACTGGGTGATACCTGTGGGTAGATGGGGCATGGCTGGAGGAAGTGGGTCACTGGCGGTGGGTTGTCCTTTAAGGATTATATATTTCGCTTCTGTGCTCTCTCTGCTTCCCATTTCCCCCAAGCTGAGTAGCTTTCCTCTGCCATGGCCTTCTGTCATGATGATCTGACTCACCTTGGGCCCAGATTGTGGAGGAGTGAACCACATACTGAACCTCTGAACCATGAGCCCAGAAGAATCTTCTCTTCCTCTAAGTTGTTCTTGCAGGGTATTTTGGTCACAGTGATGAAAAGTAGACTAACACAGTCCATTTTAGGAGAATTCATCTGCAAGAGGCACTCTGATCCAGAAGTTACTCTTATCTTACCTGAAAGAGCCCTAATTAAGGAGATAGCTAAGATTGCGGTTAGCTGAGAGCCATAAAAGATGTTCAAGTTTCACCTGATATTCATACATTTATCTAAGAATCTTTTTATGCCCATGAACACTGTGTGACGCACCTGTAAGCTCAAGCTGTAAGCACTTGTCCTTGTTAAAGCAAAATGTATCTAACCAGGTGAGGGTTAGTGGCTGTGTGGTTGGAGTTAGAGTGGGTTAGAGTTAGAGTGTGATAGTAGTTGGAGTTTTGGTTGGAGTTCGAGAGGTTGCTGGAGCTGGAGAGAGAAGTTAGAAGAGAGAAGAAGAAAAGAACATTTTCATTTCCATCCTGCCTCCGAATTTTCTCCCGCAGCATCATTGCTCCAAGCGGCAATCGCTTCAGGCAGCAACACTTACCCTTTCAGTCTTATCTACAGACTCATCTATGCCCCTGGGTTGACTCATAGTTTTGCATCTTTAATGCTGTTATACATATAGTGCTGGTCCTTTTGTATTTATGTTGACATCGGATGCTACTCCTACTCTTAACCATAAATTCCCCTATCTAGGTGTCAGGAGGCTGGTCATTGCTGGCTTGACTCCTTTGGTCCTGTCTGTATCAAGTGCATGCATGCTATAATCCTACTCTCTAAGAGAGTCAATGTAGAAATATTCTTTATTACTGAAACTGCTTTTGTTAAGGTGAAATTCCATTGATTCCATTGATAATTTGATTCGGTTCATTTCTGATCTGACACTATTATTCTCTTCTTCTTTTTGTTAGCATCGCTAAGGGTCTGTCAATTTTGTTTATTTTTTCAAAGAACCAACTTTTAGTTTTGTCAATTCTTTGAATGATTTCCTTAGTCTCAATTTCATTAATTTCTGCTCTGATTTTAATTATTTCCCGTCTTCTACTGCTCTTGGTGTTGGTCTGTTCTTTTTCTAGTGCTTTGAGGTGTGATGTTAAGTCATTTATTTGTTGGGTTTTTTCCTCTTAAGGAATGAACTCAGTGCAATGAATTTTCCTCTTACTACTGCCTTCATAGTGTCCCAGAGATTTCTATACGATGTATCTGTGTTCTCATTTACCTCTAGGAATTTTTTAATCTCCTCTTTGATGTCTTCTTCGACCCCTTGTTCATTCTGTAGCATGTTGTTTAGCTTCCAGTTGTTGGAGTAGTTTTTCTTAATCCTTGTTTTGTCATTGATTTCCAATTTCATCCCTTTATGGTCTGATAGAATGCAGGGTAGTATCTCTATTTTTTTATATTTGCTGAGACTTTTCTTATGACATAATATATGGTTTATTTGGAGAAGGAGCCATGTGCTGCCGAGAAAAAAGTGTATTCATTTACTGAGGGATGAAATATTCTATATATGTCCATTAGGTCTAAATTATTAATTGTTTTAAAGAGGCTTAAAGTTTCTTTGTTTAGCTTTTGTTCGGATGATCTATCCATTGGTGAGAGAGGTGTGTTGAAGTCCCCTAGAATAACTGTGTTGTGGTCTATTTTACTCTTGAACTTGAGTAGAGTTTGTTTGGTGAATGTAGGTGCTCCATTATTTGGGGCATATAGATTTATGATTGTTATATCCTGTTGATGAATGGTTCCCTTAAGTAGTAAGAAATATCCATCTTCGTCCCTCTTGATTAGTTTTGGTTTGAAGTCTACCTTATTTGATATGAGAATGGAAACCCCTGCTTGTTTCTGCAGGCCATGTAAGTGATAAGACTTTTCCCAGCCTTTCACTTTCAATCTGTTGATGTCTTTTTCTACGAGGTGTGTTTCTTGGAGACAGCAAATTGTTGGGTCAATTCTTTTAATCCATTCTGATAATCTGTGTCTTTTGATTGGCGAGTTTAGGCCATTAACATTCAGGGTTATTATTGAGATGTGATTTTTATTCCCATCCATTTTTATTTGTATTATGGTCTTTAGCTTGATTTGGTTTCTCTTCTGGTTGGTATTTCCCTTAGTTTAATAGGGTGTTCAGAAGTGCTGGCTTTCGAGATGTGAAACCTTTAAACTTTTGCTTGTCGTGGAAGGTTTTATACAAACTCCATTCTCATGGACTCCAAGAGCCTGCAGAGCCTGGCTTCTTCCTGCTCTCGGATCTCTCATTCTATTCCCAGTTGATTCCCTACCTGCTTCAATGGTTTTCAGCCCTATATATGGTAAGATTGATAGTAAACTGGGGCCTGTAACTTTCTTGTTCTCACTACCTCTGTTAGTTCTTCACATGACTGTCTCTCATTTTCCAGGATCAATCAGTTCCCTAAGGTCAATTCTCTATGTTCAGAGACCACCTCATTCGTTGTGTTTCCTCTTTTTTCAATTCTTTCCATCATGCAGCATTTAAAAGTTTATCTAGGATTCTGAACATAGCATATAATACAGACGATGCAATGGAACTTGAATACTTCTACATATATTCTCTACTAATTCCTAAGGAATGTGGATTTGCCTTTTCTTCTTTACATCCCTAACACCCAGAACAATGCAATGCAAAACATGTAGTATGTGATGAATAAACTATTAATGAATTGAATTTGATTGCTTCATATATCTTTCATCTTCACCTATTACTGATTAGTGTAAATATAAAAATATATAAGATCAATCAATGAAGTGCCATGATTTTTTTTCCTTTTACAAATAAGTGTCTAAAGCAAACTTGTGTTTTTCCTCCCTGTAATGAAGGAGCTCTAATCAAGGAGATAGCTAAAGATTGTGGTTAGCTGAGAGCCATAAAAGACGTTCTAGTTTCCACCTGATATTAATACATTACTCAAAGAATCTTTGTATGCCCGTGAACACTGTGTGACGCACCTGTAAGCTCGAGCTGTAAGCACTTGTCCTTGTTAAAGCTATATGTATATAACTGGGTGAGTTTGGTTAGAGTGTGTGGGAAGAAGAAGAAGGTGGTGGTTGGAGTTAAAGCGGTAGGAGAGGTTACTGGAGCCGGAAAGAGAAGAAGAATAAAAGACCTTTTTTCATTTTCATCCTGCCTCTGAATTTTCTCCCGCAGCGTCGTAGCTGCAAGCAACAGCATCAGGCAGCTACAAGTGGTGGCCCGTAAGGGGAATTCGGCGGCCAGGTAAGGAATAAGAAAATTTTAAAAATGGGAGCGAAAATAACAAAAAGTCAGTTTATAAAAGCCATGAATGAAATTTTTGATAGCGAGAACTCAGAGGATAGTGAGAAAAGTGAACAAGAAAGCATATCCTCTGACTCAGTTGAGACCAGCAAGGAGAGTAGTAATGCAAATTCAAAAGTAAGAACTGCAAAAGCCATCAGAAACTTATTAAAATTAGCCAAGGAGTAGGTACTCTCCTTAGAAGCTGAAACTCAGGATACTAGTGAAAGTGATAATAGTAACAAGGAGCCAAACCATGAAAGTATGGTCTCCTCCACTAAGCCGGTTAGGAATTGTGAAACTAGTAGTGAAGAGGAATCAAAAAGCAATTCGGGGAGCACAGTCTCCAATAAAAAGAACAAAAAGAAATTAAAAAGGAGAAAGGACCATCAACTGGAGGAATATTTTGTGCCCTCATGGGTAGAATCCCTAACAGAAACAATAAGGAGTATTGATCATAGTGTACGTGCCCTTGAGGTAGAGATTGGCGGCCTTTCTGAGCTCTTATACGCTCTCGAACAACAAAAACTGCAGGAGCACCTAGACCTGCCAGTATTTCAAAATGAAGAGGGACAAAGGTATCACCAGTCCCTAGACTTTAAAACAATAAAGAATTTTAAAGAGGCGGTAATGACCTATGGGCCTCAAGCTCCGTTCACATTAAGTATGATAGAGTCACTTAACACCCTAACCTTAGCCCCCTCAGATTGGAAAAGTCTATGCAAAGCAGTACTAAGTGGGGGACGATACCTAATCTGGAAAACTCAATTCCAGGAACTTTGTTCAGAAATAGCAAAGAGAAATGCTGCAGCAGGTTTCCCTCAACGCAATATAGATATGTTCACAGGGGAAGGTCAGTTCGCTGAACTACAAAATCAGCTACAATATGATCCCAGTGTGTATGCCCAGATACACACAGCAGCTGTCAAAGCCTGGAAGACAATATCAGGCACAGGGGATCTGCAAGGCAACCTATCAAAAGTTATACAAGGGCCTAATTAACCTTACGCTGATTTTGTAGATAGACTCTTAAAAACAACATCTAGAGTTTTCGGCGAAGTCAAGCAAGCTATGCCCCTAGTTATCCAATTAGCATACAAGAATGCTAATAAATATTGCCAGGATGCAATAAGGCTGTGGAGAAGTAAAAAAGACTTATCAATTTATATCAGACTGTGCAAAGACATTAATGAGGCTGTTATCACAGGCAACGTAATTGCTGCAGTGATGAAAGGTTCCTCCCCTCAAAATTCCCAAAGGATTCAACCTAGAACAGGATATTCCAGACAAAATTATTATAATCAACCAAGATATGCTAAGCAATATCCCCCAAGGGTAATAAGACCAAATTCATACCACGCTCCAGGCCAATGCCCCAGGTGCAAAAAGGGTATACATTGGGCCAATCAATGCCATTCCAGATATGATATTTATGGAAATGATTTGTCCAGGATTCCAAAAAACGGGGCCCGGGGCCCAATGCCCCAGGGCCCACAAATGTACGAGGCACTAGAGGAGGAATGTCCTCGGATCCAGATGATTCCTCGTCACCATCCCTCCTACCCATTTACTCCCTTGTCAGAGGGACAAGAGGAAGTGCAAGATCTGTTCCACCGCCCGGATAGTCTTAACACCTGAAATGGGGGTTCAGCTGATTCCTACAGAAATCAGAGGACCTCTTCCCTCAGGACCTATGGGACTAATCCTTGGGCATAGTTCCAAGAGCTTATTAGGCTTTAATGTTATCCAGGGGTTATTGATTCTGATTATAATGGAGAGATTAAAATAATGCTAAGTACACACAGGGGCATCATCACCGTAAATCAAGGAGACAGAATTGCACAGCTGCTCCTCCTTCCCAGTCTCCATAATTCTCTTAAAAGCATGCCACAAAAGAGAAATAAGAGAGGATTTGGTTCCACTGGCTCAGGACCTATGGCTTGCTGGGTTCAGGATTGTTCACGGAGGCCTATGTGCAAAATAAAAATTCAAGGTATAGAGATGGAGGGGCTGATTGATACAGAAGCTGACTCTTCCACCATAAATCTACAACAATGCCCTAAGCACTGGCCTCTACAGAAAGCCTCAACCAGTTTAAGAGGCTTGGGATATAGTAACACCCCAGCACAAAGTGCTGTAATCTTAAATTGGGAAGATAAAGAAGGGCATAAAGGAACATTCCAATCTTATGTATTAAACAGCTTGCCAGTTACCCTATGGGGAAGAGATATTCTCCATCAAATGGGGCTACACCTAGCAACCAAGCCTGCAGGTGTTAAGAATAAAAATCCTAATCATAATAAAAAAGGTAAAGGACATTTTTTCTAGGGGCCACTGAGAAAACAATTTTAAAAATACCATGGCTTTCTAATAAGCCAGTTTGGGTCCCTCAGTGGCCCCTATCCAAAGAAAAATTGCAAGCGGCCCATCAATTAATTAAAGAACAATTAGAAAGTGGTTGAATGAGACAGATATCATTTTCCTTAATGCATGATTGAAGACCTGAATTGTATGAATATACTTTGTATACAAACAGTTGTATGTAAAAAGATACTAAATATATACACTATGAGTTGTACATATTAAAAATTATAAAAATAAAATTAAAAAAAAAAGAACAATTAGAAGCAGGACACATAGAGCCTTCCACCTCTCCTTGGAATTCTCCCATATTTGTAATTAAGAAAAAATCTGGAAAATGGAAACTATTACGAGACCTTAGGGAAATTAACAAAACAATGCAAATTATGGGCCCTACTCAACCTGGACTTCCTAATCCTGTAGCTATTCCAAAAAACTATTATCTAATAACTCTTGATATAAAGGACTGTTTCTTTTCCATTCCCCTACATCCTCTGGATGCCCCCAGGTTTGCTTTTTCAATTCCTTCTATCAATAATAATGGCCCTGATAAAAGATATCAATGGAAAGTATTGCCGCAGGGAATGGCAAATAGCCCTACAATATGCCAACTATATGTGGACAGAGCTATACAGCCCATTAAAAACAAATATCAAAACCTCATGTGTCTACACTACATGGATGATGTTTTAATAGCTCACCCTAATCAACAAATCTTATTTACTATATTTAGTGAAATAACAAAAAATTTTTAAAAATATGGATTATATATAGCAGAAGAAAAAGTTCAAAGCAGACCACCTATACTATATTTAGGCTTTAAAATCATGGATACTTTTGTTAAACCCCAAAAAAATTCTAATAAGTAAAGAACATTTGACCACCCTCAATGATTTCCAAAAACTACTGGGAGACCTTAATTGGCTTCGCCATACACTAAGCCTCACTACTGGACAATTAAAACTTTTATTTGACATCCTTCACGGGAACCTTGATCCATCCTCACCACAAACATTAACTCCTGAGGCCAGGAGAGCTCTAAAATTAGTATAATAGGCCATTGAAAGATCCCATTGTGATAGATTTGATTTTGTTCAACCACTAATATTGATTATTGTTCCTTCACAATATACACCCACAGGAGTATTTTGGCAACAGGGACCTATATTATGGATACATTTGCCTGTCTCTCCTAAAAGTACAATTGAGTCTAATACCTCCATGGTGGCTAAACTTATTCTTCAAGGACTTAAAACCTCTACTAAAATATTTGGAATTCATCCTGCTACTATTATTACTCCTTATTCATTGTCACAGGTTGAATATTTGTGCTTCAATGATAATGACTGGGCTATAGCTAGATGCTCTACTTCTGCAAATTTTGACAATCATATTCCTAAATCTCCTATACTGTCCTTTTGTATCAAGCATCCTATCATATTCCCACAGGTAATAAAAACTCAACCCATTCCTAAAGCATCTAATGTATTTACAGATGGATCCTCTAATGGTACTGCTGCAGTAGTCACTCAAAATGAAAAAATGATTCATATCACTAATCAAAAATCAGCTCAATTAGTGGAACTTGAAGCTATAATAATAGCTCTGGAAAATTTTAAAGAACAGCCTATGAATATTTTTTCAGACAGCCACTATATTGTACATGCTGTCCCTAAATTGGAGCTAGCAGGTCCAATAGCACCACATACTCCAGCTTTTAAATTGTTTTCTCAAATCCAAAATCTCCTATGACAATGAAAAGAACCTTTATTTATAGGTCACATAAGAGCTCACACTAATCTGCCTGATCCTCTCCATGAAGGTAATCAAAAAGCTGATGCCCTAACTAAAACAATATTTACATTTACTACAGTACAACAAACTACTTTATTTCATTCCCAGTTCCACGTCAATAGCACTACCTTAAGACAAAAATTTAAAATCACAAAAGAACAAGCTCGTAGAATTGTAAAAGAATGTCCATCTTGTGTAACACTTTTGCCCAATCCACATTATGGGGTTAACCCACGAGGTTTGATGCCCAATCATTTGTGGCAGATGGATGTCACACATGAGCCAAGTTTTGGAAAATTACGATTTATTCATGTCACCATAGATACATGCTCCGGCATGATTTTTGCTTCTTTACATTCCGGAGAAAAAGTTAAAGATACTATATCTCATTGTCTGCAAGCTTTTGCTGCATTGGGAATCCCCAAAATGCTTAAAACAGATAATGGCCCTGCATATACATCACATCCTTCAAACAATTTTGTACAAAGTTCAATATTATCCACAAAACAGGTTTATTATTGAAATTATTGAAGTTAGCTGAGAATTATGTACTTTCCTTAGAAGCTGAGATTCAAGATTCCAGTAAAAGTAATGACAGTGAAGGACAAACCAGTGAATCTGAGAGCACAGTCTCCAATAAAAACACCAAAAAGAAATTAAAAAAGAAAAAAAGACCCTCAAAGAGAGGAACCACCTGTGTCCTCTACTCCCCCATGGGTGGAATACATTACAGAAAACATGAAGGGAATTACTAGGTGTTTGCATACCCTAGAAACAGAAATAAAAAGTCTTTCTGAGCACTTATATGCTCTCGAGGGTAACTCACAGATAAACTGGGAACTGCCAGTATTTGATAATAGCAGACAGAGGGTCCACTACTCAATAGATTTCATAACAATAAAAAATATCAAAGAGGCAGTAATGACATATGGACCACAAGCTCCTTTCACGCTGAGCATGATAGAGGCCCTTAACACCTTTAATTTAACCCCCTCAGACTGGAAAAGTCTATGTAAGGCTGTATTGAGTGGGGGACAATACTTAGTTTGGCGATCACAATTTCAAGAACTGTGTATAGAAACAGCTAAAAGAAATGCAGCTGCAGAGTTTGAAGATCATAATGTAGACATGCTCACAGGAGAAGGGCAATTCACAGACTCACAGGCTCAAAAATATTATGTGCCAGGCATATATGCCCAGATCTATGCAGCTGCATTACAGGCATGGAAAACTTTACAAGGACCTGGAGATCTGCAAGGTAGCCTGTCTAAGGTGATCCAGGGACCTAATGAGCCATATGCTGATTTTGCTGATCGACTTTTGAGAACTGCAGAGAGAGTGTTTGGAAATGTTGAACAAGCTATGCCATTAGTTGTTCAATTAGCATATGAAAATGCTAATAAATTTTGCCAAGATGCTATCAGGCCATGGAGAAATAAAAAAGATCTTTCCATATATATACAACTATGTAAAGATATAAATGATGCCTTTGTCACAGGAAATATGATTGCAGCAGCTGTTAGAGATGCTGCCCCTTAGAATTTCACAAGGGCTCAACCTAGACATTATAATCAATCAGGATATTCCAGAAAAAATTATCATAATCAATCAGGCTATTCTAGGCAAAATCCCAAAAGAGAAATAAGACCAAATTCATACCGTGCTCCAGGTTGCTGCCCCAGGTGTAAAAAGGGAAATCATTGGGCCAATAAATGCTATTCAAAATTTGACATCCATGGAAATCATTTATCCAAAAATTCAAAAAACGGGGCACGGGGCCCAATGCCCCGGGGCCCACAAATGTACGAGGCATTGGAGGAAGAATATCCTCAAGCATCCATTCAGATGCTTCCCTGACACAATCCCTATTACCCACCAACTCCCTCGCCAGAGAAACAGGAAGAAATGCAGGATTAGACCTCTGTTCCACCGCCCGAATAGTGTTAACACCTGAAATGGGGGTTCAACTGATTCCCACAGGAGTCAAGGGGCCTCTTCCCTCAGGGACAGTAGGACTTATTCTCGGGTAAAGTCCTCAAAGCTTAGTAGGTTTGCAAGTGACCCCAGGTGTAATAAACTCAGACTATAAAGGGGAAATAAAAATAATGCTTAGCTCACCCCAAAGTATAAGTTCTGTTAATCAAGGAGATAAAATTGCTGAGCTGCTCCTCCTTCCAAATTTACATAATTCATTTAAAATGAATATGCCTCAAAATAGGAACAATAGAAGAATTTGTTCCACTGATTCGAGACCCATGGCTTACTGGGTTCGAGACTGTACAAGGAGGCCTATGTGTATAATAAGGATCCAAGGAATAGAAATGGAGGGACTTATAGATACTGGAGCTGATTCTTCCATCATTAATTTACGTCAATGGCCCAAGCACTGGCCTCTACAAAAAGCTTCAACCAGTTTAAGAGGCTTAGGATATAATAACCTTACAGAAAAAAGTGCGGTAATTCTAAAATGGGAGGATGATGAAGGACATAAAGGTACGTTTCAGCCTTATGTTTTACCTAACCTACCGGTTACCTTATGGGGAAGAGATATTTTACAACAAATGGGAGTACACCTTGCAACCAAACCTGCAGGTGTTAAATGTAAAAATCTACAGGGTAATCTTAACCCTAAAAGAAATCATTATCAAAAAACACAAGGTAAACTTAACCCTAAAAGAAAACATTATCATAAAGGAAAAAGACATTTTTCTTCGGGGCCACTGAGAAAATAGTTTTGAAAATACCATGGCTTTCTGATAAGCCAGTGTGGGTCCCTCAGTGGCCCCTATCTAAAGAAAAATTACAAGCGGCCCACCTATTAGTTCAAGAACAATTAGAAGCAGGACATATAGAACCTTCCACCTCTCCCTGGAATTCCCCCATATTTGTGATCAAGAAAAAATCAGGAAAATGGCGATTGTTACATGATCTTAGACAAATTAATAAAACCATGCAAATCATGGGCCCTACTCAGCCTGGACTTCCTAATCCTGTAGCTATTCCAAAAAATTTCCATCTCATTACTCTTGATATAAAAGATTGCTTCTTTTCAATACCTCTACATCCTCTGGATGCCCCCAGGTTTGCCTTTTCACTTCCTTCTATTAACAATAATGGCCCCGACAAAAGATATCAATGGAAAGTACTACCACAGGGAATGGCTAATAGCCCCACCATATGCCAAATATATGTGGACAAGGCTATCCAACCCATTAAAAATAAATATCCAAACATCATGTGTCTACATTACATGGATGATATTTTACTGGACCACCCTAATCAAAAAATCTTATTTAATATATTCAGTGACGTGGTTGAAAATTTAAAAAAATACGGATTATATATAGCAGAAGAAAAAGTTCAAACCAGATCTCCCATATTATATTTAGGATTTAAAATTATGGATACCTTTGTTAGACCCCAAAAAAATTTAATAAATAAAGAACATTTGACCACCTTCAATGATTTCCAAAAACTACTGGGAGATATTAATTGGCTTCGCCCTACATTAAACCTCACTACTGGCCAACTAAAACCTTTATTTGATATTCTTCGAGGGGACCCTGATCCATCCTCACCGCGAACTTTGACTCCTGATGCTAGGAAAGCTTTAAAGTTAGTAGAAAAAGCCATCGAAGGAGCTCATTGTGACAGATTTGATTTAACTCAACCGCTGATATTGATTATTATTTCTTCACAATATACACCCACAGGAGTATTTTGGCAACAAGGGCCTTTATTATGGATACATTTGCCCGTCTCTCCTAAGAGTATAATTGAGTCTTATACCTCCATGGTAGCTAAACTTATTCTTCAAGGACTTAAGACTTCTACTAAAATATTTGGTATTCACCCTGCTACTATCATTACTCCTTATTCATCATCACAGATTGAATATCTATGCTCCAATGATAATGATTGGGCTATAGCTAGATGCTCTACTTCTGCAAATTTTGATAATCATCTTCCTAAGTCTCCTATATTATCTTTTTGTATTAATCATCCTATTATATTTCCACAGGTAATAAAAAATCAACCTATTCCTAAGGCATTTAATGTAATTACAGATGGGTCCTCAAATGGTACTGCTGCAGTAGTCACTCAAAAAGAAAATATGACTTACATAACTTCACACAAATCAGCTCAACTAGTGGAATTGGAAGCTGTGGTAAGAGCTCTGGAAAATTTTAGAGACCAGCCCATGAACATTTTTTCAGATAGCCACTATACTGTACAAGCCGTCCCAAAATTAGAGTTAGCAGGACCAATAGCACCTCATACTCCAGCCTTTAAATTGTTTTATCAAATACAAAAACTTTTGTGGGCAAGAAAAGAACCTCTATTCGTAGGCCATATCAGAGCACATACTAACTTGCCTGGTCCCCTCCAAGAAGGTAATCAAAAGGCAAATGATCTTACAAAAACTATATTTATACTTTCAGCGCTACAACAAGCTACTTTATTTCACTCCCAGTTTCACGTCAACAGCATCACCTTGCAACGTAGGTTCAAAATCACAAAGGAGCAAGCCAGAACAATTGTAAAAGATTGTAAATCTTGTATGACACATTTGCCCAATCCTCATTTTGGTGTTAACCCTAGAGGATTAATGCCTAATCATTTGTGGCAGATGGATGTTACTCATGAACCAAGTTTCGGAAAATTGAGATTTATTCATGTAACCATAGATACATGCTCAGGCATGATTTTTGCCTCCTTACATTCCGGAGAAAAAGTTAAAGATGTTACATCTCATTGTTTACAAGCTTTTGCTGCATTGGGCATCCCCAAAATGCTAAAAACAGATAATGGCCCCGCATATACTTCCTCATCTTTCAAACGGTTTTGCTCAAAATTCAATATCTCCCATAAAACAGGCATCCCATACAATCCTCAGGGTCAGGGCATTATTGAAAGAGCAAACCGCACACTAAAAGTTATGTTATTAAAACAAAAAGAAGGAAACTGGAAAAATCCTAAAGACAGATTGGCAGTTGCCCTGTTTACTTTAAATTTTTTAACTTTAGACTCTGATGGTTATTCTGCTGGAGATAGACATTGGAACCCACATCAACAACATAAACCTTTGGTTTACTGGAAAGATGTTCTTTCAGGTACTTGGAAGGGTCCAGATCCAGTATTAATTTGGGGGAGAGGATCTGTTTGTGTTTTCCCAAAAAACGAATTTTCTCCAGTATGAATACCATCCAGATTAATAAAACAGGTACAAAATCAAAAGGACAAAAATGAAGTTGTTCAACAATCAAGATTAATAAAAAAGACACAAAATCAAGAAGACCAAGATAAAAACATGGAATGATTCCCTTATTAGAGTCCTTCAAAATATTTCACAACTTAAGTGTCATTCCTCCCGGCCGAGAAAAAGAGATCTCTCTTTAGTGTGCACACAATTGTATTTTTTCTCTTTTTAAATATATGTCTTTATGTTTGTACATTTGTCTAAAATTCATGTAATTGTGATGTCACAAATATATGTTTGTAAACTTGTGTGTCTACCCAATGTGACGTCTTAAATAACTAAGCGCTTATAAAAAATATATATCTATGGATCCAAATAACTTTAATTCATCTAAGTTTAAGATTATTTAATCTAGGTAAATAATTTAATAAGTAAAGGTACCTTCAATTTTAATTTATAAGTGTCCCAGAGATTTCTTTTTACCAAAAAATAAGACTAATGCTATGCAGCCTGATGTTTTGGTGTTTGACATACAGATGTTTATTTATAACTAACCTTATTTGTTTTATAACTGATTAATTTGAGTTTTTTTCAACAGATAATCTCATACAAGTTTACAAAGACTCGATGATATCAGCTAAAAAAATTATTTTTCCAAAGTGCCTTTAACTTCTCTTTACTCTATCTTTAATACAATAAATACCTTCAGTCTTTCTTTGTTTTGTTCTAACTATGATATTTTGCCAGCTTATGCCTGCGTGAGCTCAAACAATGTGTGTAAATACAAATCAACTTTAATTTTCTAATTTAATAGCTCTGTTTTTTAGCTTAACAACTCGCCTCTTGACTCAGTACAAAAATAACACTACTTCCCCTTCAATGATAAAACCTTAAGTTTCTAGGTAGCGGGCCCTGAAGATTTTCCGGCGATATTGTCTAGACATGAAAAACACAGCTGCTACAAGATCCACTCGTTCCAAACATCCCTGTTTCTCAAACATCAGACAAATTCACCAAGACAACTTCAACAACAACGTGGCCTCTCCTCTACATCCATGAGACCTCCTAGATCAATGTGTTGTGACAGACATTTTCGTTTTTTCATTTATTTGTGATTTTACCACACAATGCCTTGCTGTTATTTGCTTACAAGACTCAATATGTTGTTACTCGATAAACTCAAGACAGCTGATTTGTTAAAAAAAAAAAAAAATTTATATACTATACAATTTAGCTCATCAACAAAAGGCTTGTTATCTTAACAACATCCCCTCTTTTAAAACAAAAAACGGGGAAATGCAGAAGCCCTGATTAGAGAGTCGGCGGAGACCGTTTGTTTACATCGGAAATACCTTCCGGATCTCGCTCACCTTAAAATTTCACGGGACTTGATACGAGATAGAAAAAACTTTGTACCAGAGGAAAGAACCAGCAGGCGCCATTCTCCTGCCGGACCACATGATAGTGGGATCTTGCCCGGGAGAATTAAATTAATCTTTTCTTTTCTATTTTGTCTTCGAGTTCTTTCCACAGCTTCTCCGTAACTTGCCCGCAGCCGGTTACACTTAAACAACCTTTCTTCTTGGGCACTTTATGCTTTAGCTATACATATATTATACCATTTAATAAAGGCAATGAAATGACTAAGAAGGTATCAGATTATAAGATGTTTAATTATGCAAATGAGAAAGCAAACTCAGAGGTATTAATTGACTAAAAAAAGTTAAGAAATGGCCAAACCAGTTTTCAAACTCAAGTCTCACAATACTAAATCCAATACTCTTGTTTTTTTAGTGGAAAAATTCATTTTAATAGCTACAGAAAATTAGTTATTCAAAAAAGGGTAAATAATATAAAAATCAAAGTAAGGAAAATCCATTTTGACTTTCAACTTTCAAAGTTTCATAAATTCTTTACATTTCTTCACAAAATAACATTTTCTATGTAAAGTTTTCATGAAAAATACTGACTACATATGAATAATTAGTATCAGGTAACTACTAAGCCAATAAATTTTCAAAAGTTAATGTTAGTTTCAAGCTCTGGGAAGTTAATACTAGATTGCATATTATTTCCTTTTTATATTCATCATTTTACTCACTAATTTAGAAATATGGAATTTTCATTGGCATTTCAGTATGACTTGATAACATTCCATTAGGAAAATTTAATTGTATTCCTTTTTGTTCTATCTTTAATGTACAGGTTACATAATCACATTTTTATCATTCTCAGTCAATTCTCAGTTACAGAAAGGGAATGAGAGTAGGAATATATAATTATCTATTATATAGAATGATTCCTATGTCCAGATGATTGAAAAAGAGGGGGGAAAAATGCATGTATAAGATTCTTTCCAAGTTGGATAGTGGATTCATAAATTAATCTAAATATTTTGTACTCCTATTCACTATATGTATATTTGGATTTTCCAAATTTAGTTTGGACACTATTTTGAACTTAGGGCTTTATGTAGTTCTCAATGTTGAATAGAAATAGCAAAATCTTTTAAAATAAAAGCTGGAAGTGCAACAAATTTAATATTAGACTAAGAATAGCGGGTAGAAATTTATGGTCTATTTTATATCTAAAAGACTGAAGATAAGTGCCAAATTATTGCACATAAAAATCACATTTGAGCCGGGCGCGGTGGCGCACGCCTGTAATCCCAGCACTTTGGGAGGCTGAGACAGGAGAATCGCGAGTTCAAAGCCAGCCTCAGCAATGGCGAGGCACTTAGCAACTCAGTGAGACCCTGTCTCTAAATAAAATACAAAAAAGGGCTGGGGATGTGGCCCAGTGGACGAGTGCCCCTGAGTGCAATCTCCGGTACCACAAAAAAAAAAAAAAAAAAAAAAAAAATCACATTTGTTTTAAACAAGAAAACTAGTACCATTTACTTATTTATTATTAGTGCATTGTACTTACACATAATAGTGGAGTTCATTTTGACATAATCATGCGTGCATGGCATATAATTTGCTCCATTTCAGTCCCTAGTGCTTCTCACTTCCTCCCTCCTTCTGTTTCCCTTCCTATACTTTATTGGTCTTCCTTCTGTTTATGGTTTTTTAAACACCAAAACCACAAACAAACAAACCTCCCCCCCAAAAAATAACCCGTTTAAAAAATGGGCAAAAGAACTAAACAGACAACTCTCAAGTGAAGAAATACAAATGACCAACAAATCTATGAAAAAATGTTCAACATCCCTAGCAATCAGGGAAATACAAATGGAAACTACAAGGCAATTATCAAGAATACAAATAATAGTAAATGCTGGTGAAGACATGAGAAAAAAGGTATACTCATACATTGTTGGTGGAACTGCAAATTAGTACAACCACTCTGGAAAACAGTATGGGGATTCATCAACAATAGGAATGGAACTACCATATGACCCAGCCATCTTACTATTCAGTATTTATTCAAAGGAGCTAAAATCACCATACTATAGTGATATAATCACATCCATGTTTAAAGCAGCATAACTCACAATAGCCAAACTATGGAACCAGCCCAACTGTCCATCAACAGATGGATGAATAAAAAAAATGTGGTATATATGCACATTGAGATTTTAATCATCCAAGAAGAAGAATGAAATTATGTCACCTAGGGGTAAAAGGACGGAACTAGACAGCATTATGCTAGAAGAGAGATAAAGGAGTTGACAAAGGGAATTGATGGGGAGGGAGGAGGGATGAGTAAAGGGAAGAATGTTGGAATGAAATTGACCAAACAATGCTAAGTGTATATCTGAATATGCCACAGTGAATTTCAGCATTATGTATTTCTATTGAGTATGAATTTAAAAAATTAGAAACTAGAATAATTTAAATTGAGCTTTCCCCAAATTATTTTTTGCAAACAAAATAATTCATTAGATAAAATAATGAGATTATACTTTTAAAGTTCTTTATTTAGAATCAAATTATTCCCACAGTGCATTTATATATTTCTGTTTAACTTTGAAACAAATTTAGTAGCGTAGATATTTTTAGATATGTTCAGATATGACAAACCTTGAGAAAAACAAAATGCAATGTTTATAAGCTATGTATTCTTGCCAGGGAGACTGTATCACAACATCACAACATTTTCTTTCTCTTATTATTTTCCCTCAAAGTCTGTTTGGCCATCTACATTCAGGGGTTTCTTATATTCTCACTTGTGACATACCTTTAGTAGTTACATACAGGATTTTTCATATATATTCATTGTAGTAAGCTTCATATTTCCAAAATAGGCCACTATTTTGTAGCCACTCAGAATCCATGAACATTCTTCTCAAAAGAGATGATGGGGTGATATGTTTTCTTCAAAAAAGCTAAAGGAGTATTAATTATGTTTTTTCCATGTTACAAACTAATGACGTTTTTTCTGATTTATTTTATTTAAAGAAAGATGGCAGGTTTAAAATTGAGTCCTCAGTTGTTCAAATATCACTTATGTGAAAGTTAGATATAAACTTTAATCATATTATTTTGCAAAATTACCCAAGAATTTGTTTTACCTTGTGTTATTTATAAATTTAAAAATTTTTTGTGTGGTAACAGTTCCCTGCAGAAATCCATATTTTTATCTAGAAAGAAAAAAAAGCTGATTTTTTTATGTATCTTAAAATAATACCGAACTTCACAACATCTACTTTCAAACCTAATACTATTTATATTATTTCCTCATTGTTATCATAACTTTATCATCTAACTCAAACCTAGGTACACTGAAAAATAATGGATATTGTATTTTTACATAAATGATCTAATGCATACAAAGACTAATGTGTATAGAGCCCTTCATGTAATGCTTGGTACATAGTAAAAACTAGAAAAGAATCCTAACTATTGTTAAATTCTATTTATGATTTGATCAATTAATTTCTTTTCCAAAACTCTACACTGTATAAAAGTGTCCAAAGTAGTCAAATATTGTTTATTTAAAAAGTTAGAATAAGTTTAAAAACAAATTAGTAACAATTATTTATTGTGAAATAATGTTTCAATTGGTTTATTTTCCCCAATTCTCTACACAACAGCATATTTAACCTGTATATTTTAAGTTTTTAAAGAAATAATATTTTTTAAAAATATTTTTCATTTGAGAACGTAAGAAAAAGATCTATATTTATAAAACCCTATATATTCATCTTACAAGTGAATCTAATTCTCTTTATGTAATGTTAGTAGTATTCATCATGGCACATATTTTTATTTTAGTTCAGTGAATTCATTAAGTAGATGAGAACTACTGGCTAAGGTTTATTGAGGAAGTTGCTGCTATATTAATCAGCAGTGCATTTTTTGTCTCTCAAAGTAAAAACTCAATTAATTGCAGCAGCAATATCATATTATAAATTCCTTTCCAACTGAGTAATCCTGAAAGTATTCAATTTAATCCAGTATTAAGTATTTGTCCTTCTTAAATTGTCAACTAGATTGTGATGAGCTATATATTAGAGACATTACTTCATGTTCTTTCTGAATGGTGTTTGAAAATATTTCTTTTCTAAAAGAATAAAGATATTTCTTACATAGAACTTGCTTTTCTACAATTCATCTTTTTATTAGCAATTTCTAAAAGACCACTTAAAAAACAATTTCTGTTTTGAATGGCATTATTCATTGTGAGACCAAGGTGGTAAACACCTAAGCCTGCTAAAGAGCTCTCAGATGACAGAGGAAAATTTAGAGTCCTTGCTTAATAAGTCTAATTACATTCTTTACACACGGGTAAGAAAAAGCCTGATTAGTTTTCTGCCCATTTGGTAAATGGGTTATTTGTTTTATTGATGTTACGTTTTTTGAGTTCTATATATATTCTGGACAGTAATCACAAATGGGTGAAAGAACTAAATAGACACTTCTCAAAAGAAGAAATACACATGTTCAACAAATACATGAAAAAATGTTCAACATTTTTAGAAATCAGAGAAATGCAAATTAAAGCTACTTTGAGATTTCATCTCACTCCAGCAAGAGTGGCAATTATCAAGAATACAAACAATAATAAATTTTGGTGAGGATGTGTGGGAAGAGATACACTCATGCATTTTTAGTGGGACTGCAAATTAGTACAACTGCTCTGGAAAGCAGTATGGATATTCCTCAAAAAACTAGGAATAGAATCAATATATGATCCAGTTATCATACTCCTTGGTATATATCCAAAGACCTAAAAGCAACATATAATAAGGATGCATCCTTGTCAATGTTTGTAGCAGCACAATTTATAATAGCCAAGTTATGTTACCAGACCTAGGTACCTGTCATCAGACAAATGGATAAAGAAATTGTGGTAGATATACACAATGGAGTTTTACTTAGCCATAAAGAAAAATGAAATGATGGTATTTGCTGGTAAATGGATGGAACTGAAGAGGATCGTGCTAAGTGAAATAAGTCAGACCCAGAAAGCCAAGGGTCCAACGTTTTCTCACATATGTGGAAGCTAGAGTAAAGTAAGTGGGGGAGGAAATTAAAAGAAAAAATTAAAGAAAAAAAAAGGTGGGGCAGAATTCCATCAATTCCATGAGAATAGAAGAGATAGGAACTGTGGAATGAATCTGACCAAACTTTCTTATGTACATATATGAGTATACTACTTATGTACATATATGAGTATACTACTTTCTTATGTACATATATGAGTATTCACTATACTAGTGAATTTCACCTTTGTCTATATCTATAATAAACATTTTTAAAAAGCTATAAATTTTTAAAAAGAAAGAAAATTCTGAGAAACATCATATAGTTCCCCTTGTTCAAATGGCTGTTATAGTTGATAGTGGCTGGAGTTCTTGAAATTTATTTTTGTGTTGGTATATTTATTTTAAGTTAATCACTGGAATTGAGGACAAAAGCATTTTTCAAGAATTTGGGACAATTAAGTTCAGTAGCTAGTAAGGAACTGTGTAGCTTAATCGAATTTTTTTCATATGCTTTTAAAAAACAATTGGGACTTTAAATGTCAGAATATGCAAAAAATGCAACAAGAAAAAATCATATGGTAGCTGAAAGAAAAGTAGAAAAACAAAAGTCATACTTTTATTTTGGGCTAGTGAATATGAAAGTATGATTTTATGTACTGATGTGTGTATTTGTATATAATTTTATACCTGCATTCCTCTGTCCATTCAAGAGCATATATCACTCTTGTTTGCTGAAAATGTGAATGGTGACATGTCCCTGCGATTAGTAGCCAAAACAGGTGCTAGTGAATTCTGTTATTAACCTGTTTTATGGGATGATAGCCCACTTTATGCAAATTTAGACTCTTCCACATTATAAAGTACAAATTATTGTATATTTTCTGAAAATGGAGGATTCAGGACAACTAGCTGGCTGAAAATATAAAAAAAGTCAATCACCTGCAGGGAGGGGCAGACTATGACCACTTAACTGGGAAGACACAGCTGGGCACTAATAAGAATTTAGCTGCAATAATTAACAAATTAGTGGAGGATAATTGGGACATGGAAAATGGGAGACCCTAGCAGCCATAGTTAAAGCAGAATTTTCACAGTGTGTGTCTTTCTTGTGCAGATACCACCAAGCACACATGCACGTACACATAGAATGTAGCAAGACTTGAAAGACTTTCACTTTCACCATCCATAAGCTTGGTGGAAGGAAACATGACCCTGGAGAGATATGCTTGAAATCCCACCAAGAACTTAGTACCCTATCTTAGCTATAAAGCCAAAGACAACCTGTGGAGGAAAGGACAATAAATACTGGCATATTAGGAAACTGGTGGAAACCCACTGCAACTGAAAAAAAGGGAACACAACCAAGGATTCTATCTCTGGGAAGTAAAGGGTACATTGTTACAGGTGTAGAAGTGGCAGAAGCATTAGAAAGACCATTCCCCCAAGCCCACAGGACCCAGTAAATGAATCTTTTGTCAGAAAAACAGAATTTCCCCTTTTCCCACCAACAGTGTTGATAAGAAGTAATAACAGAATTTTTCATAAAAGTTGCAAAAGTGAGTTTATGAGCCCTATCTAAGCTGCAGTGCAAAGGGAAGTCTTAAAGCAGAGGGTGGAACAGATTTTAAGAAAATCTCTCTGGCAAACTAGCTCCTGACATAGGTACAATATCTTTTTTTTAATTTATTTTTTATTTATAATAATTACAATTCAAGGGCACATATATAGCATCTTTTTACATACAACTGTTTGTATACAAAGTATATTCGTACCTTTCAGGTCTTCAATCATGCATTTAGGATAATATCATTATCCTAGGTACAATATCTTTCCAGACTAAATTAACTCTAACTCCTCACATTAAATCCTTAGTAGGTGCATTCATATCTAGCCATAAAAATTCTTTACTTTAAAATGTGGTATATATACAAAATGGAATATTACTCAGCAATAAGAGAGAATAAAATAATGGCATTTGCAGGTAAATGGATGAAGTTGGAGAATATAATGCTAAGTGAAATTAGTCAGTCTCAAAAATCCAAACACCAAATGTTTTCTCTGATATAAGGAGGTTAGTTCACAGTGTGATTGGATGGGGGTACATAGGATTAGAGGAACACTAGAATGGTCAAAGGAAAGGGAGGGCAAGGGAGGGAGCAGGGGGGGGAAAGGGGGGAAAAATGGTGGTTGAATGAGATGGATATCACTATCCTAAATGCATGATTAAAGATCTGAATGGTACTTATATACTTTGTATACAAGCAGTTGTATGTAAAAAGATGATATACTTGTGCATTATGAATAAGTAAATAAATAATCTAAAAAAAATAAAGCCTTATTTTCATAAAAAAAAATTCTTTACTTTAGTCTCTGTGGACATACAGATGTCTGTCTCAATTTAAAAACAATTATGAAGTATATGAAAAAGCAAGAATAAAACACATTTTTAAACAACTTGTCAACCAACAAAACCAAATTTAACTCTATGATATAGATTGGAAGAAACAATTTAAAATAATATTGATGTATATGTTACAGGTTTTAATAGAAGTATGCAAGAGAAAATGGAAATTTTTATGACAGATGGAAGGATAATAACCAAATGAAAATTTTAGAAATTTAAAATAAAGCAAAGTAAATTAAATAAAGAATGCCTTAAAAACATCAGTAGATTCAGCACAGATAAGAAAGCAAGTAAAGAACTTGAAAATAGATGAGAGATCTTAGACAAACTTAGAGAAAAGAAAAACAAGAGCAAGTCAAGAAGAGAACAGAACTTACTAGAGATGGAGGGAAAGCAAATGAACAGTGGGAATCTCAGAATGGAAAAAAAAAAGGATGATAGGGGAAGAAATATTTGAAAAAATAAATGGCTTAATTTTATGACACCAAATAATAGACCCACAGGGCTCAGAGATCACCAAGCAAAAAAACACACATAAGTAGACACACAGATATAACCTAAGCATCTCCTTCTAAAAAAAAATTAAATAGTTAAAAGACAAAAATATCTTGAAGATAGAGACAAAAAGATATATTTTGAGGAGAGATGCAAGGTAAGAAATCTAATTGACTTATTGTCAGAAACCATGCAAGCATAAGTCATTGATGTAACCTGTTAAAGTGTTCACAGCAACTAAAATCCTGCCAACTCTGAATTCTTAATAGAATGAAACTATGAGTTCAAAAATAAAGCTAAGGGCTGGGATTGTAGCTCAGCAGCAGAGCGCTCGCCTAGCACGTGGGCGACCTGGGTTCGATCCTCAGCACTACATACGAATAAAACGCATTGTGTACAACTAAAAGCAAATAAATAAAAATATTTTTAAAAAATAAAAATAAATAAAGCTAAAAGGCAGATTTTCTCAAACAAAAAATAAGATCATTAATTTCCAGAAATCTCACATTATAAAATATTTTTAGGCAGAAGACATATAATACTACACAGAAACTTGAATTCACACACACACACACACACACACACACACACACACACACAGCCGGGGGGGGGGGGGGAATGAAAAGCATTGGAAATTAAATAAGTGATAAAATAAATTCATTTCCTTATTTACTCTAAATGATAACTGGCTGTATAAAACAAAAAAGCAGCAAATAAGCTGTATGCTATTGTCAGAGATAAAATTAAAACCTATAACAAGAATAATTTAAAAAATGGGAGAAAGAAAATGGGAACATAAAATTTTAAGAGATAATACTAAATATAAACCACTACAATAGCATTTGAAGGTATACTTTGATCAACTAAAGGTATAAATTGCTATTCCTGGTACAAGTGTTTTAAAATTTAAAAATGTGTTAATGATAAAAAACGGAGATAAGCTATGTTCTAGTATTGGGGATATACCACATTGGTCCAATACTGCTCTCCAAATGACAATGAGCCTATAGGACTGTTGCTCCCTGGCTCATAATTTAAGCATTTCCATTCTGCCATACACTCTCACCAGTATATGCTGCCTAACTACTGGTCCAAAGCAATGGGACCAATTGATCATGAACCAGAACTTACAAAACTATAAGCCAACAAAAACCTTTTTATAAGTTATTTCAGATGTATTGATGTAGTGCTGAAGAGCTGACAACCACAAGTTGTAATCATAAAAAAAAAAAAAAAGAACAAGAAGAAGGTTGAGAAACAGGATAAAAGAAAGCAGATAAAACCACAAAGAGAGCTGGGTTTGTAGCTCAGAGGTAGAGCACTCACATGGCATGTGTGAGGCATTGGGTTCAATCCTCAGCACCACATAAAATAAAAATAAAGGGGCTGGGGTTGTGACTCAGTGGCAGAGCCCTCGCCTCGCACGTGCGTGTCCTGGGTTCGATCCTCAGCATCATGTAAAAACATAAATGCATTGCATTGTGTGCAACTAAAGTAAATAAATAAATTTTTTTTATAAAATAAAGATATGGTGTCCACCTATAACTAAAAAATCAATATTAAAAACATAAAGAAAGCAATAAGTAAAATAATAGATTTTATTTAATTTATTATAATTAAGAATTATTCTCTATAAAAGTATTTATTTACCATTTAAACAATAGAGTTTGGCAGATTAGATTTTAAAAGGCCAAGATTCTATTACATGTTGCCTTTTAAAAATACATTTTATAGGCACAGGCAGATTAAAAGTAAAGAATTTGAGAAAGGCATACCATGAAACAACAATCAAATGAAAGCTCGAATAGCTATATTAATTTAGACAAAACAGTCTTCCCATCAAAGAAGGACTATCTAAGAGGGACAGAATGCACTGTCAAAGGGACTAATTGTTCAACAAGATGTGACTATAACAATCGTAAACATGTATTTTACAATAAGACACACAAATGCATGAGGTAAAAATTTAGAATCAAAAAGAAAAGCACATAAATCTACAGATAATATTTAGAGATTTCCATACTAGTAATTAATAGAGTATGTCAGTTAATTAACAAAGAAGTAAGCACACAAACAGTAGGTATGTAGACGTGTAAAAGAGCCTTGCCATTCAGTTTAGCGTAACTGTCATTTTTTTGAACAGTCCTTCACACAAGAGGGGAATACATATTCTTCTACATGCACTTGGAGCATGAACCAAGATCATATTTTGAGTCACAAAAAAAACCCTATTTAAGTTAAGAATATGAATTATACAAAATAAGTTCTCAGATTGGAAAGAATTAAAATTAAAATATCCATAACAGAAAAAATAGAAAATCACCATATATTTGGTAATCAAACC
>CM046664.1:129011385-129034446 GCA_025594165.1 Tamias sibiricus | reverse complement strand
TGTCTGTCACCAATCCCAAGGACATAAGAAGCTACACAGCAGCCAGCACAAGACAGGGTAAACTCCTCAATTGCTCCATCCAGGTCATTCCCAGAATTATATTCCTTCAGCCAGTTCAGAAGGGCATCTTTGTTGAAAGCTGCTGCAGCAGCCACATTGCTACTATTCAGCTGAATGTCAGCAATTGTTTCAGAGGTGCTCACAACTTCAGTGAGGCCAGAGTGATCTACTGTTGCTAAACAGCCATAAGGGAGCATGCGAAGATCCAGACCAGCTTCTTTCCAGAGTAAACCCATCAAGTGAGCTTTTGGAGTGTTAGCATATCCTGTCGTAAATCATCACCATTTTTAAAAATCACTCCAACTGAATCCTCACCACATACCTTGTTGTTGTACACCAGCCACAAAGGCTTCATTTTGGAATCCATATATTGCACTTTTCAACATAGAGTTCTGAGAGGATGACTCATGGATTCAGAGGTGACTGCAGGTCAGAGAGGGCTTCCCGGTAAGCATTCTGTTTTAAACAAGTGCACATAGCTTCCTTCCCTTTAGCTCTGTTTAGCTTCATTGCATTCAGTTTGATTAAACTATTTAAATTTTTTAACTTATTGAATGCTTCGACCTGCTTGGAAAGCACTTTCATGTGGCCTACACTTCCTCGACAGTACGCTTCAAGGATCACACCAAACTGTACCGAGAGGGCAGGAATGTGCACCTCCAACCTAAGACGCCAAAACAGAAACTGCCCTATCCTCCTATTAGCAAGTGCCCTTTCCAATAGGAATCTAGAGAAGGCACAATCGAAAAAAGGCTCATATTTTAAAACTTGCACCAGTTGTAAAAGATATTGAGAGAGTTCTTCATCACTCATCTGTCGCAGGCAGCCCACAGCATATTCCCGCACAAACTGATCCGGATAGTTAGAATCCAGAAGCTCCAGAACCTCTGAGGAGAAAGTTTAGGCCAAATCTGAAGCAGTGCCTGAAGCTGAGCAATATCTTCAAGTTTATTCCACTTGATTGATGGGAGTAATTTTGGCAGTGACTGTGGGAAATTCTCTCTGCAGTCTTGTCGCAAAGTCCAAATAAGATCCATTTCATTCTCACACAGCTGAGACAAGGGATCCCTGTCCAAGATTTCTTTCAGTACAGCTAGAAATTTTTTCCACCTCAACTTGCTACATTAGCACTATCACTGCTGGCGATCTCAGCTGCCTTTTCGATAATCTTATCGAAGGGAGGATAATAATAAGGTTATTTTTTATTCTCTGGAAATTTAATATGCAAAGCTGTTCCATTTTCAGTATATGGATTTGTCTGAACAGTTCCCATAGGATTCAACGTTTCTTCAAGTTCATCAGGAAATGAAGATCGGCTGTTCAATGTTATGTCTCCAGACCTCAATTGTCCTTTAAAGTCAAAAACCATGGTATTTACCCATGCTACAGGATAATGCACTTTCCCAGCTTTCCTGATGGTCTGATATTTAGAGGGATTTATAGTTTTTGTTGATTTCTTCATTTTTACTTTATCCAAACTGCATAATCAAGCCATTCTTGGCAAGTCACAAATATTAATATCAAATTCCAGTAATTCATTCCAAATGTGATCATTTTTCCCTGATATCTCTGAGCTTACAATGGTTTTACACAGGAGCTCGATACCATGAAAAAGACCAGCCCTGACATGAACTTTTACAGTTTCTTCTGTGTTAAGTTTATTGCCCTTAACCAAGACAATTTGAAAAGGGTTGTTATTGTCCCACATATGAGAAATAACTCGTGTTTTCTTTGGTGGTAAGGGAAGAGTAAGGTTAGATAAATTCCGATTTATGGCAGCCTCTATGGCAATCATTTCCTGTTCATACATTTTATGAAAATGCTTTTATTGCCTACAGAAAACAAAAGTGATTAATTATATTTCATGTTTTTAATCTTATTCCTAAATCTTCTGTATACTGTTTTTAATTTCTTTACATAATTTTTATATATTGAATAGTTTTATGTATTGAATAGTTTATAGTTTATCAGACCTATATCACATTGTTTCTACTCATTCTTTCTTAAGCAATATACATAGATTCTGTTAGATAACTTAAAACATTTTTTTTGTTATTATTTTTATTTTGGATGTTGAGAATAAAACCCAAGACCTTGCTTATGCAAAGCACATGCTTTAGCATTGAGCAGCCCAGCCCCTAATGTTTTTATATGAATTAACAAAAAAAAAAATTTTTTATTCAAAGTTGTTGTATTTATAAAACCAAATATTTTAATCTAAATTTTTGCTCTTTATCCTAAGATGTATGAATTAATATACTTCACATTTTTCTTATATTTCTTAGAAACTTTTTAATAGTTTAGCAGGTAGTCAATGCATATGAAAAATAAAATATGTTGATTATCACATACAATCCATTATAATCACAACTTTATCTGATTTCATGGAATAAAATATTGAATAATGACAGATTTTTACTTAGGTATTCTGATCTTCCTGTCCATATTTAACTTCAAGATCTTAAGTTTCATTTACTCATGTACACTGTGCCACATTATAGACAACACAGGAAAAATTTACCTTTATAGTTTATTTTTACAGTGTTCAACTTCATATCTTTCAAAGAGTATATAGCTGATAAACATTTTCACCTGCTAAACCTTGATTTGAAAAATACAGAAATCAGAAAATCACCTGTGCTCAAATTGACTTTACACTAAAACAGTTGTGCTTATATTTTAAATTGATATGTGTGGTTCCCATACTTCATAAGAAATTTGTCCAAGTTACATGTTTGTGTATAATATGTATAATCACAGTCCATTTCAGTTCTTACCAGTTCCAACAGTAAGTTCAACCCTTTTTATGCACTTTTGTTTTATCATTCAGAGAGCAAGTCTCTAAGTAATCCAAGAAAGCATTGAAAACCACCATCTGATTATATTTATCTTCTCTTGTTTGTCATTATTATTATTTTGGGAGTGTCTGGAATATTGGAATATATAAAATATCTTGAAGAAACTCTTTTGCATTTAACAGAGCAAGGATTAGATACATAGGCATTTTTCTTTTTCTGATTACCATCATTGTAATCAGACAGTTTAATTGTATCCTGGAATGAATCATTTTATCAATATTTAATATATTCAGAAATATACTCGTAAATACCTTCAGAATCTTGAATCTTGGTTGTATTCATTTCTATCTTTGCAAATTTACTGTTACTGTAGAACAGAGAATATTGAAAATTGACAGTGAATCTATTAAAATAAAATTGAGTATTATATTTTTGCTTCAAAGTCAATGAAATGAAACATTCTGATGCTGAACTCCTCTGACCAGTTAACATTAGAACCTGCATGATAACAATGTGGACAGTATATAATTTCTTGAGGAAAAAAAGAAGGATTTTGATTTTGAAATTGCTTTATTTCTTGCATAATAGAGTTCTTAATATTATTAAGATAATGATATAAAGTGAAGCTAAAATCACAAATAAGCATGCTGCCTTGGGGAAAAATTTTTAATTCCAACAGTAGGATAGAAATCCAACTGATATAAAAGACAGCAAAATAAATTCATGGTAGGGGATATTCTCCAGAAATAAGAGATAACAAATATGAATTATGTCTTCCTGAAGAAGTAGTCCAAAAACTCTTGTTTCAAAAATGTGTATATATGTGTATGAGTATACACACACACACACACACACACACACAACACACTGAAAAAGCTAACAAAAGTATGATAAATTTTGTACTGGTTCAAAAAACAATATAAATTGTAAATTATCATGCTTTATGTGATTTTAAAATGACATTATTTCAAAGTATTAAAATAACAAATATCTTAAACATTATTTTTTATGAAGTCATGTGCACAATATTATTTGTCTTATTTGTTGCAATGTGCAAGTAATTTCTCTTACTCTGGAGTGGTAGAGAGGGACTTCTTACCAGTAAACAATGATGTCAGGAATGATTATATGAGATTTTAGTTTTTGTTTTTGTTTTTGTTTTATGTATCATCTGTGGTATTTTTTACACAATTCTAGAGTTGCAAATTTTTCTGTGAACTAACTTATAATGATATCTAGTTATAATTGTACAGTTAATTTGTGAATGATGTAGCTATTTTAAGCAATTAATAAAAGAAGTTCCCACACATATACATGGAGATAAGCAAAACAACTCATAATAATCTAATTTTTACTATCTTTAATTATACACTTTCTCATTTTTATTTCCACCATTTGAAAAGCTTTATTTTCTTTTCTGTACCAATATTTGTCTCATTTCCTTTGGTGCTGTCAACTACTATTTCCATGAAATATACCTTGTAGAATTCCAACCATTCTGAATTCTTTTAGGTGAACTGTGTTTTTTTGGTGTTTTTTTTTTTTTTTTTTTTTTTTTTTTTTTTTTTTTTGTTGTTGTTGTTTTTCTTCTTCTTCTTCTTCTTCTTCTTCTTCTTTTTAACTCAATGCTAGACAAATTGTTTGTTAATGGAGTAGGATATTAATTAAATGTTCAGGTTATCCATGGGTTCCCCAAAATTTCTCTTTATGCCCTACAAATTGTGAAATGTTTCCTGAAAAGTCTATGTTTTTTCAGGATTGTGGTAGCCAGATTTCCATTCCCATGACAACATAACAGAGAAATTCAAGGAGGAAAAGTTGAGTTTGGCTCTGGGTTTCAGAGGTTGCAGTCCATGGGTCAGTTAACTCTTGAATTTGGGCCTGTGGTGAGGCAGAACATCATGGCGGGGAGTGTGTGGTACAGAGAAGCTGCTCATCTTGTGGGGCCAGGAAGCAAAGACAGAGAGGAAGGGCGGGATCCATCCCCAATATCACCTTCAAGGGCATGGTTCCAATGACCTGACTTGCTGTACTTGGGTCCTACCTCTTAAAGGTTCCATGACCTCTCGAGGGCACCACAATATGGCAGTCAAGACTGTAGCATATGAACCTTTGATGGACATTGAAGTTTCAAACCATAGCATAGTTAGTTGACTCTGAGTAAAATTATTTATTTATTTATTGGTACTGGGGATTGAAACCAGGGGAACTTAATTACTGAGTCACATCCCCAGCCACTTTTTAAGAAGAATTTTTTATTTTGAGGCAGGGTCTCACTCTGTTGCTTAAGGCCTCATTAAGGCTGACTTTGAACTTGGGGCCGTCCTGCCTCAGCTTCCTGAGCTACTGGCATTATAGGCATGCACCACTGTGCCCAGCAAAGGTTATTTATATAGCAAAGGTTATTTTTAAATAGTTATAGTACTATTACAGAAGCATAACTTCTGGGTTATGTAGGGTATAAGAGGGCTTTAACTTTTGAAATGGTTTTAGTGAAAGATCAATTAATGCATCCCTATGTTATTAGAAGAAAACTGCTATAAGATAATTTTTTCTAACATTGACTTATTCTAGTTTAGGATACCTAATATGAAAAACTTAGAAAAAATAATCTGACACTCTAAAACAAATGTATATTCTAAAATATTTATCACTGTCTGTTAATTTAATAAATATTTGTTAACTACAAATCATGGGCTTAATCGTTTTCTAAAAATGAAGGAAATATCAACAAACATGAGAGATGAAATAAAATCCTGAACTTTCAATTGTTTCCTCATATAATTGTGGCATTTAATAAATACTTAAAATTTTAATCAATTTTAAAAGTATTTGGTATTGTCTTCCTTCCCCAAATAATCCACTATCCCATCTGATAGTATTTCACAAACCACAAATAAGTGAGGCTTCCCTCACTTATTTAAAAACACCTCCTCTCATGGAAATTGTTTCCATAGTCATAGTCTCGTTAATTTGGGAACACGCTGTCGTTGTCTTTATGTGGTTTCTTTCACTCTTCTAGTTCCAAAGCCACTCACCATAAGAATGCCAGTGTGGCTCTTCTCTAGGGGCAGCTATTGCTACCAGGCACCAAGAGAATTAGAACTGAGCAGGAATTTTCATTCCTCTAAAATAAAATACATTACAGAAGACAAAAGGAGAAGCATATATATTACTAAGAATATAGTTTAAAGGAAGGGAGAATATATTGGTTAGTAACGGTTAACAGTTCCATGAAACACTTCTCCTATACCAAAAATTGATTTTCTTTTATTCCCTCCCTTTTGAAACCCCCGCCAACTTCCCCTAGCTTCCTATCTTGTTGGCTCCATCTTTCAGCTTCCTTAAATTTTAATTCTGGGCCCTGCATGTTTTCATTTTACATGTAAATTTATTTAGTTCTGCCTCGGCTCATACAAAGCCATCAGTTAATATTCTTTAAGAATGTGAATGATCTTTGTGCCAAGAATGAATTTGTATTTAGGAAACAATATTAAAATTATGAAAATCCCCCTTACTTAGAAAATGCAGAGTGGAAAGGGTAATGGTTGAATAATAGTAATAAAAGGAGAATGGGTTACAAATAACAAAAGAAGTGATTTTTGTCAATCTTAAATACAACTGAAAAACAAAAGGTTTTCTTCCCCCACATAAAATGTGTCATCTAAGGAGTACTGACAATGGGTAAGACGCAGTGTGTGCCAGATATATCATTATTTCTATTTAACATGTGAAGATGCTGAGTTCAGAAAGAGCATACAACCTTTTCAAGGACATATTACTAGTAAGTGACAAAATTGACTTTGAATCTATGTGTGATACAAATAATTTGAACATTTTTGCTTTGTTTAAAGTATGCTCTAATGTCTGAAAAATCAAGTACATACATTAATCTTAGTATATTGTTTCTTCTATGTATTTAATTCTTCTGTAGAAAGTCTTTAGCATCTGATGGATGTACTTAAGAAGATTGGACACACATAGAGCCATACAAATTGATGCCTAAAATAGTTCTATCTTTATTTCCTACATTCTATATGTACTTGTGGTAATTAGTTTTATGTGTCAACATGTCTACATGATAGTACCCACTGATTTTAATCCAATACTCTTCTAGGTGTTTCTGTCTTGGTAGTTTGTAAAATTGGCTAATGTGTGGTTGTGTGTTATTGTTAGTAGACTCTGAGTAAAGAATTGTATCCTCAACAATGTGGGTGGGCCTCATCAAATCAGTTGAAGTCCTTGAAAGCAAAAACTAAAGGAAAATTATCGCATTTTCCATATTTAAGGAAATACTAATGCTTTACAAAAGGGACTCTTGTTTTATTTAGAGTATAAATCCAAGGATTATAATAGGGTACTTGGAAGGGAAGTGTACATTGTGCTGACTCAAATACAAAATCCTTTAGATAATAAAAGACAAATTATTTGTGTTTATAAAAAGTCAAAGATGTATGATGTATTTGATTCAATTTAGGTATACAAGGAATATTAGCAGAGCCATTGAAAATCAATCTTCATAAATCTATGTTATTTGGTTACATCTTCACATGTGTATTTCTATCTTACAATAATGCAATGATAAATGTAGATTCATCAAAATTACTGGTGGAATAGTAGAGAGGACATATGCAATTATTCAAAGATGTATCCTTTATCTGTATTTAGCCTGCAGTATTAAAATGTAGGCAAATAACATTATTTCCCAGCACTTTGGGAGGCTGAGGCAGGAGGATCATGAGTTCAAAGCCAGCCTCAGCAATGGCGAGGCACTTTAGTAACTCAGTGAGACCCTGTCTCTAAATAAAATACAAAAAAGGGCTGGGGATGTGACCCAGTGGTCGAGTGCCCCTGAGTTCAAAAAAAAAAAAAAAGTAGGCAAATAACATTATTTTTAAAAACATCAGAGTCAACAAATAAACCATGCCTCCCCTTACAAAAAAGAAGGCTGCATTCATCTTTGAGAATTCTCAAATTAAACATTTATAAATTATACCAGGCTGAGATTTATCTAACCCCTTCCACTTCTCCTTATCATGTTGGTGGATTAATCACAGATTAGATTAGAGCAGGAATCACCAGATGAATTAAATCACACATGTGATAAAATGAAAGTCACAGTTATTATGTAGGAAATGAAAGAAGACATCTTTCCCTGAAGAGTCTCAAGATTGCTGGCAGGAGGTTGCTTTTCTGTGCCTGTTACTGTATCACTCTTTCTCTCTCTTTGCCAATAGCATCCTGAAAGGTTTGAATCACAATTTTAGATGTAAAGTCACTAAAATATATAAAGGACAAAAAAAAGAGACTTCCAAAATTCACTAATAAAGTAGAACCTACTCTAATAGTAAATAGTAAAATATCAAATAACTGAATGGAATTCGTAATTAACCTTTTTGAACCAACATAAGGACATTTTCTTACATATTATCTGATCTCATAATTCTGTGGTTGCAGCTGACTGTCATTTAACTAACTGAAATTCCACTGTGTTGCTGACTGTTGGTACAGGACAGAAGACTCTGCCATTGTGTATTTATATTAGACTAGCAGATATTGTATGGGTCAATACCAACACTACCACAGTGAGTTCTCATAAGACATGTCATTAGTACCTGATGGGCTCAGGGTAATAAAATCATGGTGGCTATTAATTTTACTTTTTTCCAAAACTATATTTCATGCAGTCCAAATCCTAATTCGGAGTTCTCTCTTTCCCTTCTTCTTTATGTCTCTGTCCCTCTGTTTCTCTGTTTCTCTCTCTCTGGGTTAGTCAGTTTCTCTCTCACAAGGACACACTTGCATTCCTTCAGACACTAATTTTTGGGGGGAGGGAGGGTTAGTACCAGGGTGCTTAACCACTGAGCGACATCTCCAGCCCTTTTTCATATTTTATTAAAGACAGGGTCTCAATGAGTTTTGTAGGGCCTTGGTAAATTGCTGAGGCTGGGTTTGAACTCGTGATCTTCCTGCCTCAGCCTCCGAAGCTGCTGGGTTTACAGGCATGCACCACCGCACCTGGCCAAACACTCATTTTGAAATTGGCAATAAAACGGAATCATCAGCATCTGACTGTACTCCTAGTTTTTAAAAATAATCAGAATCACAATGTTTGCTATAATTCTAATGTTTTGTATATGGGTTAAATTTTTCTACATGTAAAATTAGTCAGGTTTTAAGTGCTATGCCTTGGGGGAAGCATGTATAGAATGTTGGATGTGGGACCTCTCAGGAGCCTTTCCTCCATGAAAACTGTGACAACACTGGCAACAGTGATCAAAATCAGCATTCTTTTTACAAAATTCTGATATTTATTTAAAAGGTTGGAACAATTCACTGAGAATTTATTCAATAAAAATTTCTTTAGTAAGAAATGTTAACTTGTGGTATTTTAACATATCCTGTTCCCATACCTTTCAGCTCTGTGGCAGTCAGTCTAGAAAACCAAAATCCATGAGACTAGGTAGATGTGAAAACCAGAAACCAGGAGACAGCCGAAAGGGCAAGATAGGTTTGAGCTAATTGTTACCATCTGACATGTTGGGCAGTGCCTTTAGAAATCCCCTCATATGTATTTATTTTAAATGTCAGAATAACTCTGTGTAAAGGGCCTTATTTCAAGGACACATGTTGAGCCGGGCGCGGTGGCGCACGCCTGTAATCCCAGCACTTTGGGAGGCTGAGGCAGGAGAATCGCGAGTTCAAAGCCAGCCTCAGCAATGGCGAGGCACTTAGCAACTCAGTGAGACCCTGTCTCCAAATAAAATACCAAAAAGGGCTGGGGATATGACCCAGTGGTCGAGTGCCCCTGAGTTCAATCCCCGGACCACAAAAAAAAAAAAAAAAAAAGGACACATGTTGAAAACGATCATTGGCAATTGTTTAACAGCACTGCTGACTAAGGTGCTGATACCAGTTGGAGATAATACTGTGTAACAAGCAGTTGTATGTAAAAAGATACTATATTTGTGCATGATGAATAAGTAAATAAATAATAAAAAAATTAAAAAAAAAAGTCTTCAGATGAATAGCTGGAGAAGAGACTTTAACAGGTAGCACTGACAAATCTTGGGGTTATAAAGAA
Source organism: Tamias sibiricus (assembly GCA_025594165.1). NCBI lineage: Eukaryota > Metazoa > Chordata > Mammalia > Rodentia > Sciuridae > Tamias > Tamias sibiricus. Next base: position 129,024,504 of record CM046664.1, on the reverse strand, counting down.
CACACATGAGTGCTGGGTGTGTGCATGTGCAGATAAGACCTGAAAAGGAGCAAAATTCTCACCATTGGCTGACCATGAAGATATGCAAGCAAAAAATGTAGCCCAGAGCTAAAATTAGTTATTAGTAAATACAAACAGAACCCCCAGGCAAAGACTGGGATAACTTTTGTTTAAAAACAATTAAATCCCTATCTAATAATTACATAACCACTGAGCCAACCAGAGACATCCATACTTACACTTGACAAAGAATACATGCTATAAAGGATAGTACAGGAAAAGCACTAAACAATCAAATAACAACTATGTCTATAATTATCCAGCAGTTGCAAGCCCAAACAAATTAGGTAAAAATAAAAATCTGATTTCCAGGACTGCAAAGTTCTATTAATTAAAATGTTAAATTTTCAACAAATAATATGAGATACATGAAAAATCACATGAATGTATAGTCTACATACAAGAAAACAAAAATAAATAGCCAAAGTATTTCTCAGAGCCCACATGTAGGATTCAGTACAGAAGTATTTTTAAAAAACTATTAAAAATATTTTCAAATAACAAAAGATAACCCTATCTAGAAAATTAAAAGAAAGTATGGGAATAATGCTTTAAGATTAGATAATAGCAATGAAGACATAAAACTAAATAAGGAAAGCAGAAATTCTGAAATTGAAAAGTATAATCACTGAAATTAAAATTGACTAGAATTCAATGACAGATTTGAACTGGGAGATGAAGAAATCAACTAACATGAAAATATATTGAGATTATCTAAATCAACATAATAGAAAAGAAAGAAGGCAAAATACAGAGAATCTCAGAGACCTAAGGGATATCATCAAACATATTAGCAAATAGTCATTGAGAGTCCCAGAGGATAGGAGTGAGAGAAAGAGGCAGAAAGCTTATTTGAATAAATTTAGCAACTAAAGTCCCAAATTTGGTGTATATAATTAATCTGCACACCCATGCAATTTAATGAGGTCCTAGTGAGATTAACTCAGTCATACAACTTTGACCTGAGGGTTGGACTGTTAGAAACTAAAGACAAGGAAACACTCTTGAAAGCAGTACAAAAAAAGTGACTTATCACAAATATAGGATCTTCAGTGGGACCAACTACTTCCAGAAGTCAGGGAGGGCAGAAGCAGTGGGTGGCAGTTAAAGTGATGAAAGGAAAAAAACAAAATCCCAACCAATATTAAGACCTCTAACAAAATTATATTCAAATATGGAAGAGAAATTAAGCTATTCTCATATTAGCAACTGTTGAGAGAATTTCTTACTAACAGAACTTTCCTTCAAAAAGAAATAAAGAGAGTATTTTTGGATAAATAACAAATTTTGTGAAGAACACTAGACTATAACTCAGGTCTACACCAAAAAGGCACTAGTAAAGGTAAATATAGGTAAATACCTAAAGTAGTATAAACCATTTTTGTTTACAGTTTTTCTCTTCTTCTCTGATATAAAAAAAACAACTATACGAAGACATAAATATAAAACCCTGGTGATGCTCTTCCAATATATAAAGATATAATTTGTATAAAGATATAATTTGTATAGCACAAATGCAGGGCAGAGTGCCATTGGAGCAAAAATTTTTATACTATATAAATTGTTAGTTTCAACTCAAATTAAATTTTATTTAGTATAGATGTTAATTATCATCCATGATGCAACAACTAATTTGATAACATTAAAAAATACAGCAAAGAAAACATGAGAATGATATTGAAAAGTTAGGAAACAGTTGGGAAGACCACATTCACTTTGGGCCTCAACTGCAAATTCAAGTGTAGACGGAATCACTCTTAGATGTGATAACTCACTAGAATCATTCATAGGACTCACAGAAATCTAATGTTATTATAGTTCAAAACAGTGAAAGAATGCAGATTAAACTTATCCCAGAGAAGAGACACAAGGGGCAGAGTTCAGGAGAGTTCCAAATATGAAACTGCTGTTGAACTCTCCTGGTAGAGTCATGGAGGGTGTGGACTTCTCCCAGCAACAATATTTGATAATCTTCATGTGCACCCAAAAACCATGAGAAGTGAGATCAGTTGATTGAGTTGACAGTTCCAGGGACCAGATCAGTCATAAACCAAAAGATAAGGACAGATCAGCCACAGCTGGTGGGAGAGGATGTTAAGGCACTGCCCCCTCATGACCAGGAAATGCATACTTGCAGGAGAGATTATACCACTGCTGAACTAGTAGAACTTTGAAACAATTTTAGGCAGTAAGCAAGGTAGAACATAGTATAATTGTTTTTGTGGCTTTAAAGACACTGGTTCTAAAGGCATATGCCTATGTGAGTAAAATAGCCTCACTCATCACACACCTTACCCTACAGTGACATGCTATCACTTCACAGTTTTCCTTCCCCTTTCTCCTCATACTATTTCCTGAAATTAAAAGAATTCAAGGTAAGCATTGTTCTATGTCATGCAGCAGAATATTACATCCACAGATCATTGCCCAGTCCAGGAATGAAAATGGTAGACTACTGAATTGCAAGAGATAGTTTTAAAATAAACCTATTAAAAACTTCTTATGTAGGTGATAATTTATAAAACATGTCTGACTAAATAAAGTTTAAAATTTAATATTTTAGTAAAGTTCATGGAGACTATTAGTGTGAAGCAGGTTCACCATGCCCTTGTTACCCATTTATCTGAGGCCAGTGAGATAGAATACACGCCAAGTTATATGAATTAGGTTTTATTACTTATAAGTAGGTAAAGGGACAATGGAGTCTTGGATCCATTGTGAGCTTGTCCAACAAGGCTCAAGAAAGCCCAGGTTAGATGGAGTGTTGACTGCTCATTCTCTAATTGTACTACAATTGAAGGACCCTGAAAGGCAGCCCATCATGGATTATATAACTCAGGGTACATGAAACACCCTGCACATAGCTTTGAAGAGCACTTGCTTCCAGGTGAGAGAATAACAGAATCAGGTTGTTTCTTTTCTATCTCAAGGATATTGCACTTCTTAGAACACTTTACAATTATTATTGAGAATTACAAGTAAAGAATCTGACTAGGAGGCAGATCCATATATATCCAAGGCCACCCAGGGAGTTTTTCTGTAGTAAATAACATTAAGAACTTCCTTATTGTGTGTAGAAATATAACAATTTTCAAAGCCATTAAGTGAATAACACAAATAGAGAAAATATGTTAAAACAATAATTACCTTTCAGAGGATGCATATATTGTAATACTTCAAAAATGTGATCAGTCTGTAGAATACAGTTAAAACAAGATTCTTTGCTACCATTCTATACAGGGGGGGGGGGGGGGGGGGGGGGGGGGGGGGGGGGGGGGGGGGGGGGGGGGGGGGGGGGGGGGGGGTGGGGGGGGGGGGGGGGGGGGTGGGGGGGGGGGGGGGGGTTTTTTTTTTTGTGGGTGGGTGGTGTTTTTTTTTGTGTTGTTTTTTTACTTTTTTTGGGGGGGGGGGGTGGGTGGTGGGGGTGTTTGTGGGGGGGGGGGGGGGGGGGGTGTTGGGGGGTTTGTTGTGTGTTTGTTTTTTGTTTGTGTGTTTGTTTTTTTTTTTTTTTTTTTTTTTTTTTTTTTTTTTTTGTTTTGTGTTTTTTTTTGTCCCCCCCCCCCCCCCCCCCCCCCTTTGGTGGTTTTTTTGTGGGGGGGGGGGGGGGGGGGGGGGGGGGGGGGGGGGGGGGGGGGGGGATAGTTGAAAGTGTTGAATATTTGCTACTATTTTGAATATTTGCTACCATTCCACCCAGAACAGTTCATTGTTACTTATCCAGTTTGGATACCATATAATAGCGTATTGATAAATATGATTATGGTATTCAAATTGAATAAATAATAATATTGGTTCCCTATGTTAAATAAAGAAAGACATAGGGTGTTAGTGTAAAAGCCTTTTCAGGGAGAAAATATGAAAAACACTAATATGAGCCATGAGTAAATTATATTTATTGTATCCTGAGTGGAAAATTTTACTTAAAAAGCAGAACATTCTTTCCAATATGAAAGTGGGTATAACAATATGGAAGATTTTTCAATAAGAAATTTTTTATTGTGCAGTGATTATGTCCGTACTCTGCAATCTGATCAACTTGAGTTCTAATATTATCTATCACATGAAGAAAATGTCTTTTCAAAAGTGTACCTTTGTTTATCGCTAAAGGTTATTTGTTTCACACAGGGCAAGGCTGGGGAGTTAAATCAGCTTTTTTTTTTTTTTTTTTTGGTACTGGGGATTGAACTCAGAGGCACTCGACCACTGGGCCACATCCCCAGCCCTTTTTTGTATTTTTATTAGAGACAAGGTCTCACTGAGTTACTAAGTGCCTCGCCATTGCTGAGGCTGGCTTTGAACTCGCGATCCTCCTGCCTCAGCCTCCCAAAGTGCTGGGATTACAGGCGTGCGCCACCGCGCCCGGCCTTAAATCAGCTTTTAAATGCAGTTGAATCAGTGCAGAAGAAGACAGTTATGTGTCAGCAAGAGAGATACCAAGTCGTGTTGGCCTTAAAACAGAAACAGATGGAAAACAGTATCCTACAGCATCAGGTATACTTTCATTTTCAAGGAACAGTGAGTCAAACAATCAATTTAATAATTATTAAGATAACTGGAAGGACTACCAATTAGAATGAATTTATCTCTTTATTGATTTTTCTTAGATGCCTCTGAGTTGCTATAGTAGGAGTTTAATCTCCCAGAGTCCTTTGTATTTCAGTTTTCAAAAGTGAAAACCAAGGCATATCTTGGACATAAGAAAAATTTCTCATCAAGTAATGAAATAAAGTGATATTGAGTGAAAAAGTTATCTGTCACAAAGATCCCATGGATTTTGTATAATTCCATTTTCCATTATACCACAGCAAATGAAATCTTACTAAGTAAGGCTTTGGGATGAATATGCAAGGTGATACCAGGCAATTTTTCCTAGCATAAATACATGTTATTCTATGTGATGTTAGTATTCAAGCCACATTTAAACTATATCAGAAGAACTGTCTTTAGTTTTTGTGTGCATTTCCCTGATTACTAATGAAGTCACACATCTTTTAGTGTAGCCTTTGACCACTTGTGCTTTCTGGAGGTTCGTGGATACATTTTGCAGGCTACATTTTATCCAATACTTTTAGTTATATCCAGTGGTTCTAAAGTATCCCATCTGTCCTACTGCTAGCATGGAAGTCCAGATACCTATTTTAAACTAGACTTTTTTTTATTTTTTAAAATGTAATATACATTTGGCAAAAGAACAAAATGAACCAGAAAAAAATGATGAAGTAATTTAATAAATATAAAATCTGAAGCTAGTGAAATAAAAACCAAGTGGTAGAAAGAATAACAGTATAAATGCTGATGTTTAAAAATGCTTTAGTGTAGTGTTTTTGTTCATTGATAATTTCATTAATGTAAATACTACAAGGTTTGAAAATATCATTTGAAAGTTTATTTAAATTTTCTTTACATTAAATTTAGTTTTTTGAATTTGGATGTTACTTTCTTTTTCTTTTTCTTTTTTTTTTCTGTGTGTGTGTGTGTGTGGCAGTACTGGGGATTTAACACAGGGCCTTTCTGGACAGGTATTCTACCACTAGACCATATCCCCAGCCCTGAATAACACATTTTGATTGAAAATGTTTAGTTTCAGTTGCCCTGTGTATCAAGGTTCAACCTTTACTAGCAGAACTAGTGAGATGTATGTGTATGTACATGTGTGTGCATATATATGTTTATATGTGTAATATATAGGAGACACACATAGGTGATTTATTATAAGGAGTTGACTACATGATTGTAGAGGCTGGCTAAGCAAGTCTAAAGGTTGCAGTGCTGGCAGTCAAGATGCGAAGAGCACACCAAAGGCAGGCAGAAGTCATAGGCACGGCCATAGCTGTTGTCCACAGGCAGTCAGGAAGGTCAGAAGCAGAATGGATCCCCATGGGCACAAAAGAAGCTGCTGTGCACAGAAGGAGTTTTGGGCCTTATTTTGGGAAGCCTAAATCCCTGCCTTTAAGAACTTCCAACTGAGTAGATATGAAAATAGAGCCATAAACCATTACAATGTTGACTAGATGAGTGGAACAGAAGAATTCAGAGAAAGAGCCCAGGATATACTTGAAAATTAAAACTAATCCCTGAGAAAGCGGATTGATTGAAAGTTTATTTAAATTATCTAAATAATAACACTGGAAATTATCCATGAGGAAGAAAATTAAATCATTCTTCCTTCTTAACATCAGACATAAAAATAAACTCCAGTTGTATGAAAGCAAGTATTCTCAACTGGAAGTGGTATTAGATATCTAGGAATATACATATATAGAACTCAGGGGCACTCCATCTCTGAGCCACATCCCCAGCCCTATTTTGAATTTTATTTAGAGACAGAGTCTCACTGGGTTGTTTAGTGCCTTGCTTTTGCTGAGGCTGGGTTTGAACTTGCGGTCCGCCTGCCTCAGCCTCTTAGGCTGCTGGGATTAAAGGCATGCACCACAGGGATATTTTCAATTGTTACAGTGAATAAATGGTTCTTCTGAAATTCAGTGAGCTAGGAATTGTCAAAAGCATCCCACTGGAAACACTGTATTAATGATTTAAATAATAAAAAAATAGCTGGGCATGGGGAAACATACCTGTAATCTCAGCAGCACAGGAAGCTGAGGCAGGAGGATTGAAAGTTCAAGGCCAGTCTCAGCGATTTAGTGAGGCCCTAAGCAACTCAGCAAGACCCTGTCTCAAAATAAAAATGTCTAGGGCTATGGCTCAGTGGTTAAGTACCCCTGGATTCAATCCCTGTTTATCCCACACCCCACCAAAAATTACCTTGCAGTAGAATCTAGAAGACTGCATGTATAATCTTGGGGCAAAGAGGATTCTGACAAAGTCTAATCTTTAGAAGCTGGGAAAGCAAATTAGTAGTTCATGTTTGACTATACACATTATCAAAATATTTAAATGACAAATGGTAATATAGTTGATACACAAGTAGCAAATCTTGTAAATTTGTGTAGAGCAGATGACAAATGGTTCATATCTACTGTACCAGATACTCTTCCAAGTTGATGAGAAAAACAGCTCAGCAACTGCACACAGGCAATATATGCAAAAACGTTTTTATATACAAGCAGATGCAACTGTCATGTAAACAGGACAGAAATGTTCAAATGCAATAGTAGTGAAGTAAATGATTGAAAGTGATGAAGTCAAAATGAGACAATCATGTGTGTTAGACTTGTAAACATTAAAAAGCATGAGAACATTTGTTGTATTTCTTGACTTTGTATCTTTGTAATTTTATATCTTATTGTTAACTTATTTTACTTCTGTCACCATGCGGTCTTTTTGTAGCATCCTTTCTTTTTTATTTAACTGCAGGTTCTCTGTCTTTGATACTTACTAGTTGCATGAAGTTGCCCAAGATGCAGCTCAGAAAGATGCAGCTTCATCAGCCTTAGGGTGTAAGAGAATTGATTTTCTTCAGATGTTTGACCAGTCATTACTTCTTCTAGGTTTCTCTGATAGTTTGTAGAACCATTTTTTGATACTGCTTTTTAATAAACTTTTCTCCTTCAGGAACGTTTGGATGAAGCCAATGCTGTGTGCCATTTTCCAGACTTAGAGATATTTGAGCAGTTACATCTAAAGCTAACGCAACTCTGCTTCGGCTTTTGGCCGGCTCGCTTCGGCTTTTCGCTGGCTACTCTGCTTCGGCTTTTCGCTGTCTACTCTGCTTCAGCTTTTGGCCAGCTACTCTGCTTCGGCTTAATTCTTAACTGGCTTCAACTGAGTGAAGAACTTAAAAAAGCAAAGTAGGAGAGAGAAAGAAAGATTTTTAGAGAGAAAGATTAAAGCGAGCTTGTTTTTAGCTTAGAGTCTTTTCCTTTGTTCTTCTTCCTCAACAGTACTTGTGTTGAATCAAAATGTAGTCTTCCACCATGCATTGGCCCAGTTGAGTTACATCTAAAGAGACCAACAGGTTTCTTTGGCCCAGTGTGTGAGACTTCCTTCCATCTTCATCTCCCATGACTGGTCTGCTTCCATTTGGGTCTGACCCTAATGAAGCCAGATTTATTTAGAAGGTTCTGAATGTCCACTTAGTTCTCCTGGTTGTTAAAACAATGCTGTTTTGTTGGTTGTCATCCTGTTGTCATCCAAGGGGTTGATTTGACTGATTTGACTGTTTTTTAAATTATTAATGTGTTTTTAGTTGCTGATAGACACACAATACCTTTCTTTATTTTTATGTGGTGCTGAGAATCAAACCCAGTGCCTCACACATGCAAGGCAAGTGCTTTACCACTGAGCTATAGCCCCAGCCCCGTGATTCAACTTTTTATGGCTATGACTTCTTCCTGATGGGTTCATGTGCATCCAACAGAAAGCATCTAGTGTGTTGGAGAGGACAGTATTCTCAAGTCAGTGAGTAACATTTCTGAATTGAATGTCTGGGTATAGCTAGAGTTTTATGACGTATTTGGACTTAACACACTCATCATGTTTTCTTCCTTCCTACCTCCCTCCATCCTTCCTTCCTTTTTTTCTTAATGCTTATAATGTATCTCATAAGTCCTATCAATTCCCTAAGGTGACCTTGGGTTTAGGGTTATTAATTGGGCTTCATGTTATCAGGTGGCTCTATCAAGGACTCTCTGTTGATTCTAACATATAACCATGATGACATGTCCTCATTTCATCTCCAATTTTTGAGTAACCAGGAAGTTGAGGCTATTCTAAGACTGTGTGTAGTGAGTAATGATTCAAGGTGATAGGAGAGGTCGTGGTGGAGCCTAGAAATCCCTCATCCTTGGGTGTCTGTGTTGGCATAGTGGTAACAAGGCATGCAATGAAGGAATTAAGAAACACATACCATCTGACTCAAAACAGAAAGAGAAGCAGGCAAAATAGAAGGAGGTGGAAAATCAGAGGTACTGTCAAGACAGAACAGTGACTTGGACACTAAGGGGGCAAGCAGGCCATAACCACGGAAGCATAGATACCAAAGGAAAACCTAAGGAAGCTGGCCTAAATCCAGCAGAAGAAAGGAAATGTGAGATTTTTAGAAATAAAAATCCAGTAAGATATGAGGTCATTCTCCTGAGAATCAGTTGATTTGAGGCAGATTCCTGCCAAATAAAAGTCCTCTACTTTGCAAGACTTGGCTAGCCTAGAAACTAAGTCTAGTGGTATGCCTGGAAGTAAGCAGTAAGGAAACAATATGTACTAAGCCTCTATCACAGGCATTTAACAACAGAGGCTGTGTTATTCAATCTTTTCTTATTTTATTTGCCTGTTGTAACAACTCTAAAGTAAGTGGTATTAGTTCCATTTTATAGGTTAAAGAAACTGAGATTTAAACTCTGACCTCTTCACTCATGACCAAAGTTCATGATCTTTCTACAGTATTACATTCTTGTTAGGAAAATGGTTATTTATAATCTGACTTTATCTTTTGTTCTGGATATCTCCACCTCCCTGGAAGGTACCCTCTGTATTGTGCCCTCACAGTTGAAATAACTACTTTACTGAGAGAAGGTAGTTGTTGAGAAAAAATTTACTTAGATGGAAGGCCAGTGCAACTTAGCATCATTTGGAACACAGATGGCAGTGCGGAGGGGACACACTCATCACTTAATGGGTTTGCTGAAGAATTCATCTCTTAGGCTAGGCTCAACTCATGGAGGTTAAAAAGGTGAGTTCTGAAGCAACTCATTATCTGTGACAACTCAGTGCTATATTGTAAGCTGCCTGTCATGGCAGCCACAAACCGCCGCCGGAGAAAAACTCGGAGGCAGAGTAAAGCTATTACTACTTTTACTTCTACTTTCTTAGAGAGAGCTTAGAGAGGGAAAGAAAGATTTTTAGAGAGAAAGATTAGAGAGAGCTTTTCTTCTTGTCTTCTTAGCTTAGAGAGAGAGAAAGAAAGAGAGAGCTTAGCTTAGAGAAAGATTATTAGCTTAGAGAAAGATTATTTTTTAGAGCTTCTTTCTTCTTTCTTCTTTCTTCCTCAGAAGCCTCGGCCTAACTCTGACCAGCCATTACTTCTTCTATCTGGTTTCTCTTCTGTAACCGCTCTGCCTACATTCTGGCCGCTCTGATTCTTTTCTTCTCCGACCCGAACTCATCTTCTGACCAACCGAGCGACTGCACGACTGACTGAATGAATTCTCCATTCTCCTAACTCGGACCGCTTTCACCCGGTTATATACCTTCAGCTTTGCGGGTGCCTACAGGTGCGTCACATACATATCAGGTGGAACTTATGGCTTCCAGCTAGCTGCAATAGCCCTTCCTAATTAGGGCTCCTTCACTATATGTCATGCTCCCATGTTATCTAAGGCCACACATCCCCTTTTAGACATCAACCTGAGTCATTCACAGTGGGTTATGGTAAGAAAAAGATTTGTGATTTGTTGGAGTTGGTGAAGATGCCAGAGTCCTTGCAGTATTGAGTACTTACTTGTTCAACCCCATTTGAACTCCCAGTGGTAGAATCTTTTCTGATTTTCTTGATCATGTCTTATTAGATTTAGGTGACTAGTTTCCTATTCATGTAAGAAAATTACAATTCACTGGTGCTATGGTATACACCTACAATCCTATCTACTTGGGATGCTGAGACAGGAGAATTGCAAATTTGAGGCAAGGCTTGACAATTTAGCAAGACCCTTTCTCAAAATCAACTAAGAAATTTCGAAAGGGCCTGGGATGTAGCTCAGTGATAGAGCACCCTTGGGTTTAATCCACAGTACTTCAACAAGATTACAATTCTTACTCATCATCAATGTATAAGAATTTTGGACTTAATTTGTGGAATCAGTATTTGCTTTAAAAAAAAAACTGTGCCATGAGGTGCGGAGGTCTGAGGTGGTCTCCATGGGGGGATGCAGAGTAGCACGATCAATCGGGAAGGGGTGGGGGTGCCAAAATCTTGGGTTGTCTGCCTGGGAGGTACTATGAAAGCTCAACGCAGCACGAAGTAAAGGATTCAGTCGGTGGCGGAAGAGATCTGCACTCAGGCACAGGTCAAGCTGCTGGATCTTCTTCTATTTTCAGTTTGTACAAGGATATAAGCAACATTTCTTGGCATTACACATTCTTTTACATCATAAAACTTAGGAAAGAGGCTGAATCATCTACTGATTACATATCAGACACACATACCGAGGCTTCGTACAGATGGAGAGTTACGTGAACTGTACGTAACTATCTGCGTATGTTATAATTTTTACCCCATATCTCTAACTTAGTCATTCTTTCTGCACATTGTTTAAACTTGCCTAATAAAAGTTAATTTTGTCTGACTGGAATTTCAAGGCATTTATTGTTTTTCATAACAAGAAGCAGGGAAAGGGAGAGGCAGCTTTGAAGGACTTTTACTCTAAAAAATTTGTATTACTATTTTAAATTACTCTGAAAATAAGAGGGATTTATTTTCAATCCCAAAAAGACTCTTAAAGCTATTTAATTAGAAACCTGTCATTTTAGTACAATTTATAGAAAAGGTTTTTTATGTTTTTAGCTTTAGATTACAAAAAAAATTAATTTATAGAATTAGTCTCATTATAAGTAATTGAAATAGCGACACCTGGTGGCCACATGTATGAATAGGGAACAGAACAGCAAATAAATAAGAGAACCTACACAGTCAAAAGTTAACTCTTTCAGCACCATGGGATCTTTCATGAAAAAAACAGGGTTTTATTTCACACCATGCTCTTTTTTATTTTATTTTTAGCAATGAGGGGTTTGACCAGCTCTAGTCGCTTCTATTTGGCTGAGGGGCTCTGCCCAGCCCTACCTCATGAAAGATGTCACAATGAGGCTTGTACACATGGTGTTTGAAAAGCAGGCAAGGGGACAGAGATGCACGGATGTGAAGGGATGTAAAGAGGCAATTGGTCTGTCTTTAAATTCTTTTTTTTTTTCCCCTTCTTCTGGCAATGGGGATTGGACCCAGGCCTCAGGCATGCTAGGCAAGTGGCTCTATTGCTGAGCTATATCCCCAGCCCGTTAAATTATTCTTGACTTTTACAGCCTTCTGTTACAGTCTGTTTTCTTATGTTACCTAAGTGTTTAATATCACTTTTATATCTCTAAACGCACCAATGTGATTTTCTCAAAACTGTACTATTGATCGGATAATATAAATCAACCTTTGACTGGCTTACTCATTTCAAAAAGCATTATCATATATTTCCTTCATAAATCATTAAGTACTTTAAATGTTGATTGATGTTATAATACTGTACTTTATTTTTAACACAAAACTTGGCCAGACAGCAAAAAATACTTTTGCCTGGAGAAACCATTTTTAAAAAGACAGATTGGGTTTTGTTGCAAATAAATAGATAGAGACTTCAATGTAGAGGCAAAGTTTTGTTTTACTTCTAAGCATCTGTACACTAATGATTATTTGATAGGCAATTTCAATTTTTAAACTATATTAGAAAATTCATTGTAAAAAGTGGTATTTTATTCACAATGGTTGATTTTTATCAGTGCTATCAAAGATGAGATGATTCAGTCTGGTCAAGCACATAAAAAAGGATGGTTTCCTACCACCAATATCAAAACACCAATATCGTGCTGATGATTTCAGTCCCTCTTAGAGTGTGTAATTATTAATGCCATATGTGTTCAATGAGGATCATGAGTTGAGGGTACTTACAGGCCTTGTGTGAAAAATGTAAAGGTAGATGATTTGGGGGGCATTATCTACTTAATAAGAACCAATCACTTGACTTTGTGTTTGGTGCTATGTGGAAAACTAGAGAGATCCCTTTTTACAAAGAGCAAAGGAAATGATATATAGCACAGATACACCATGAGTTAAGACAGTGGTGCAGAGCGCAGTGGCACACTCCTGTAATCCCAACACTTGGTAGGCTGAGGCAGAAGGATCACAAGTTCAAAGCCAGCCTCAGCAATGGCAAGGCACTTAGCAACTCAGTGAGACCCTGTCTCTAATAAAATACAAAAAAGGGCTGGGGATGTGGCCCAGTGGTGGAGTGCCTCTGAGTTCAATCCCTGGTACAAAAAAAAAAAAAAAAAAGACAATGGTGCACAACAGTGGTCATATGACAGTGCACATTTAGTTTCTCTAGAACCCATTAAGGGTCA
>CM046664.1:128920095-129011285 GCA_025594165.1 Tamias sibiricus | reverse complement strand
AAACAATTGAAAAAATTGACAAAACAAAAATTTGGTTCTTTGGAAAAAATGAATAAAATTGGCAGAAACTTAGCTAGGCTAACAAAGAGAAGGAGAGAGAAAATTCAAATTACTAACATATACAATGAAAAGGGAAATATCAAACCAGACACCACGGGAATACAGAAAATAATTAGAAATTATTTTGAAAACTTGTACTCCAATAAAACACAAAATATTGAAGGCATCGACAAATTTCTTGAGTTGTATTATTTGCCCAAATTGAAGCAGGATGATATACACAATTTAAACAGACCAATTTCAAGCAATGAAATAGAAGATGCCATCAGAAGCCTACCAACCAAGAAAAGCCCAAGACCAGATGGATACACAGTCGAGTTCTACAAGACCTTTAAAGAAGAACTAATACCAATACTCTTCATTTATTTCAGGATAGAAAAAGAGGGAGCACTTCCAAACTCATTCTATGAGGCCAATATCATCCTGATCCCAAAACCAGGCAAAGACACATCAAAGAAAGAAAACTTCAGACCAATATCTCTAATGAACATAGATGCAAAAATTCTCAATAAAATTCTGGCAAATTGGATACAAAAACATATAAAACATATAGTACACTACCATCAAGTGGGGTTCATTCCAGGGATGCAAGGATGGTTCAATATAAGGAAAGCAATAAATGTAATTTATTACATCAATAGACTTAAAGATAAGAACAATATTATTATCTCAATAGATACAGAAAAAGCATTCAACAAAATACAGCACCCCTTCATGTTCAAAACACTAGAAAAACTAGGGATAACAGGAACATATCTCAACATCATAAAAGCTATCTATGCTAAGCCCCAGGCCAACATCATTCTAAATGGAGAAAAATTGAAAACATTCTCTCTAAAAACTGGAACAAAACAGGGATGCTCTCTTTCACCACTTCTATTTAACATAGTAATTGAAATGCTGGCCAGAGCAATAAGACAGACAAAAGAAATTAAAGGGATACAGATAGGTAAAGTAGAACTCAAATTATCACTATTCGCTAATGATATGATTTTATAACTAGAAGACATAAAAAATTCCACCAGAAAACTGCTGGAACTCATAAATGAATTCAGCAAAGTAGCAGGATACAAAATCAACACCCATAAATCAAAGGCATTTCTATATATCACTAACAAATCCTCTGAAAGGGAAATGAGGAAAACTACCCTGTTTAAAATAGCATCAAAAAAAAATAAAATAAAATGCTTGGGAATCAACTTAATGAAAGATGTGAAAGACCTCTATAATGAAATCTACAGAACACGAAAGAAAGAAATTATGGAAGACCTTAGAAGATGGAAAGATCTACCTTGTTCTTGGATAGGCAGAATTAATATTGTCAAAATGATTATACTACCAAAAGCACTTTATATATTTAATGCAATTCCAATCAAAATTCCAATGACATTCCTCATAGAAATAGAAAAAGCAGTCATGAAATTCATCTAGAAAAAATAAGAGAGACCCAGAATAGTGAAAGCAATCCTTATCAAGAAAAATGAAGCAGGTGGCATCACTATACCAGACCTTAAATTATAGTACAGAGCAATAGTAACAAAAACAGCATGGTATTGGCACCAAAACAGACTGGTAGACCAGTGGTACAGAATACAGGACACAGAGACTAACGCATATAATTTCAGTTATCTTATATTAGACAAAGGCGCCAAAAATGTACATTGGAGAAAATACAGCCTCTTCAACAAATGGTGCTGGGAAAACTGGAAATCCATATGCAACAAAATGAAATCTCTCACCATGCACAACTCAAAGTGGATCAAGGATCTAGGAATTAGACCAGAGACACTACACCTAATAGAAGAAAAAGTAAGCTCTAATCTCTAATATGTTGAATTAGGCTCCAAGTTCCTTAAAAAGACACCTGTAGCACAAGAATTAATATGAAGAATCAATAAATTAGATAGATTCAAATTAAAAAGCTTCTTCTCAGCAAAAGAAACAATCAGTGAGGTGAATAGAGAGCCTACTAATTGGGAACAAATTTTTACCACATGCACATCAGACAGAGCACTAATCTCTAGAATATATAAAGAACTCAAAAATCTTAACACCAAAAAAAAAACAAATAACCCAATCAATAAATGGGCTGAGGAACTGAAAAGACACTTCTCAGAAGAAGATATACAATCAATTAACAAATACATGAAAAAATGTTTAATATCTCTGGCAATTAGAGAAATGCAAATCAAAACCACTCTAAGATTTCATCTCACATCAGTCAGAATGGCAGCTATTAAGAAAATAAACAATAATAAATGTTGGTGAGGATGTGGGGGAAATGTACACCCATATATTGATGGTGGGACTGCAAAATGGTACAGCCAATATGAAAAGCAGTATGGAGACTCCTTGGAAAACTGTGAATGGAACCACCCTGTGACACACTCCTCAGTCTATACCCAAAGGACTTAAAAACAGCATACTACAGGGACCAGCCACATCATTGTTTATAGCAGCACAATTCACAATAGCTAAACTGTGGAACCAACCTAGATGTCCTTCAGTAGATGAATGGATAAAGAAAATGTGGTATGTATACACAATGGAGTATTACTCAGCAATAAAAGAGAATAAAATCATGGCATTCGCAGGTAAATGGATGAAGTTAGAGAATATAATGCTAAGTGAAGTTAGCCAATCCCAAAAAACCAAATGCCAAATGTTTCCTCTGATATAAGGAAGCCGATTTACAGTGGGGTTGGGACAGGGATCATAGGAGGATTAGAGGAACACTAGAATGGCCCAATGGGGAGGGAAGGGGAGGGAAAGAAGGGGGCAAAAGAGTGAAGAAAAAAAAAGATGGTAGAATGAGATGGATAGCATTACCCTAAGTGCATGTATAAAGTCACAAATGGTGTGAATATACTTTGTATACAAACAGAGATATGTAAAAATGTGCTCTATAAGTATAATATGAAATGTAATACATTCTGCTGTCATTTCTAACAACTTAGAATAAAAAATAAATAAGTTTTAAAATAAATAAATATATAAATAAAATTGTAAAATTGCTTAGCTTAGAAAATTAAGTGACAAAATATTTCAGGATTTAATCAGTGGAACTCATTTTCAAATTGTGCCAATAACATTTTGTGAAGCTTTGTCTTCTTTAGTTGCAAATATTAGAACAAGAGGGAATCCCCCCCCCCATTTTCCAAAATTTGTAATAATGTCTTTTTTAAAAAAAATAATGTCCATCATTTTAATGTTTTTTTCAAAATCCCCATTTTTCTCCTCCCATCTCTTCCCTCATCCCACCATGCAGAGAATTTTATATGAACCCAGTGAATACCCTCACTTTGAGCATTTCTACTTTAAAGATACCACTTCTGAGATAGATCAATAAATTTATATGTAAATAACAGGTTATCCTGGCTTTCTGTCAAAGGTCTTCTTAAGACTTTTTATTAACTATAACATTATGAAATTTTATTTTAATATTCTAAAGTTCAAACGTAACACAAATTTGCTCCCCTTGTTTGTACAAGTGACTATTCCTTCACTCCAGGGACCAGTTTTACTTCCTGTGTTTCTCCCAAAGAGCTGAGTCAAGATGGCTCACAAAAGCATCCCAAACCCTAGTCCATATGCAGACTGTTCTCTTTAAAAGTCCTCACAAACACCAGACTGTTCTTTTCAAATCTTATTTTCCACCCTATTCCTGCAACTAGCAACACACTCAACACTATTCTAAACTAATTTTGGTTACTTGTTCTTACTTTGCTTTATTTTTGTTTTTGTGGTACTGGAGATTGAGCCCAGGGCCTCATACACGTGAGGCAAACACTCCACACTACATCTGCAGCCCCCCCTTTTTTTTTTTTAATTGTTATTTTATTTTAAGACAAGTTCTTGCTAAGTTGCACAGGCTGGCCTCCAACTTGCAATCCTCTGGCCTCAGCCTTCCAAGCAGCTGAGATTATAGGTGTGCACCACAGTACCCTGATCTAATTTTGTTTTTCAGAAAGAGAAATTGGTGCTATTTGAGTTTCTTCCAGTTAAAGAGAGAAGCTACTGTTATATAGAACAGTGAATCAATAATCACTTGAATTCCACTCCCAATATTATTGAAAAGAAAAGTGAGCAATCATGTAATTATCTTGGCATTCAGTTTCTTTATAAATTGCATCAACTATATGAAATAAATTAAGTTGATGCATGTGAAAATACTTTGGAAAGCATTCCTAATATGCATTGCAAACTATTGTTAACAATATTAATATTTTTAAGGACCTGATGTTGAGGATCTCCTCGGTGACAGTCCTACAAAAGATAACATATTGTCATTCAAAAGCAACCAGGAAATCCTGCATGGAGTTTTACCGTCCACATTGGTTGTGTTGCTATAATTGGCAGAAAGAAGCTAGACCCTTCTACCTATTGACATCAATATCTCCGTAAGACAGTGAGATGTATTGTCTGGACACTCAGTGATCACAAAGCGCAGCAAGACTATAGACCTCAGAATACATATTTCATGGCATGCAGTGCTGTATTCAGTCGTTCCAACACTCCATGCCATGCACCTGAGAATTTCCATCTCTGTCATGGAATTGTCATGAATCACTTAGACTGGAACATCACTAAAGCAGCAACCACACTTGAGATTAAACAAAAAGGGATTGTGAAGTATCCTCTTGAGGTCATTACTAAGATCTTTAGCAAATAATACTGGTTTCTTGAGTATCTCATAGAGTTTCAGAAAATAAAAAGCAACCACTATATTCTAGAAACTTCATCCAACATTGTCTTCTTATCCCTAGGGATAAATAATCCCTCTGCCTTCTAGCTATTAAGGATGGCAACTGCAGCTCAGATTAATAAGGTCCAGATTTTTCTCATCTAAGCCAAACATAATGGAAATATTTACACAAGTCCATAGCTAGTCACTTCTTCGTTTTCAGAATCAGAAGTTCATAAAGCTGTATATAAAATGCTTTCTAAAACTTTACTATTGAAGTCATCTATAAGTCCCTTTTAAGTAGGTCTATCTTAGTTCATTGACTTTTATATCTCCTTAAAAATGTTTTATAATAGAATCTTATAAATTCAGTTAAAAATATAAAATAGGGTCATGTAAATTAAATGTAAACAGTAGACCAAGTTATAAATTTCAAGCGAGTTTATAGTTCCCCTTCTCTGTTCACTAGGCTAACATGCTATATTCTGTAACTTCGGACAAGATCCTCCTAAATCATAAGTCACATGTGACTATTGTAGCACTTTGTAATTTCCTTAAAAATATCAAAGACTAGTTCAAATTGTTTTATTTCTGTGACTATAATGAATTTACCATTATTCAGACTTTCATCTTTTGCCCTAACATTCAAATGTCACTGGGTTACCTATTCCAACACTTCTTCAATTACTCCAAATTATTAAGAGTTCATGAAGCTCTTTTTGTCACAAAATCAAAGTATCTCATGGTTGAAAAGGGTATTACATTCTTCTGTATTCATCTGACATTTTGTTGAACACCTCCTTTCATGACAGACACTGAACTGAATAACATTCGTATGTCTTATCTTATTTAATCATCTTGGTAGCTTTAAGATACAGATATTATCATCTGTATTTTGAAAACGAAGAAACCAAGACTTCTAGAAGTTGAGTTTTGCATCCAAGATCAGATAGCTAGTTAGTGGCCAACTAGGACTGGAATCCTAAGCCCTGACCTCATGTGTTGCCCACCCCGTACACCAGATTAGTGTCTAGTGTGTTGCCCACAGTGGATACCAGCTCAGTGTCCCCTTTGTAACAAACTCATGGACCAGATCCAGACTGCACTTCCAGAGAACAAGGGACCACATGAGGCAGCTCACTTGGGATCTGAACATTTCCGACCCATGGAAGGTTTTCCCTTATCCTGCACCCTTGTCTCCATTAGGGATGGAAAATATTTTCATGAGGAAACAGTGGGTATCAGGGTCTGGGTTCAAATTCCCATGCCTCTAAAACTCAGGAACATTGATACACCTTCAAGATCCCCAATTTAAAGAGACAAGTAAGAGCTCATAACCTAAGATTGGGACATAGGAAGTACTTAATAGCTAAAAAAAATCCCAAACTCTCCTTTACTGAAATGTAAATGGACTATAAAACTAATATGCCCACACCGTCACTGCTCTGGTTTGCAAGCACTGTTCTTCCAATGCTCTAGAAGGTCTCAAAGGAGTAGTGCCCCTTGTTAGCTGCCCAGTGCATAATGGTACTTAGCGAGATCCATGAATGCTAGATGATACCTCTCGCCCAAGTTGATCTCAGATAACAAGATGTATGTTTGCATAGTTAAAGGCACCACCATGCACCGCCTCCATGGCTCTGGGTAAGGGTGGCCAGGACTTCTCTCTGTGCATGCGTCAAGGCAGGAGTGACACGAGGGACCCGGAGAGTCTGACCAAATAAATTCTGCTGACACAAGAGACCACTTTAGATTGCTTTATAACAAAGAAGGTGATTTGCAAGGTAAATACAGACCATGCCCTGTGAGTTCTCTTACTGATGAAATTCATGCTTTGAATCACTGATTGATGGCCGCCGAAGGATTGCAATCTCCCCATTGCTGGTCTGGAGATAGCGCTCTGTATAATGAGCTTTTGATGATTGAAATTCTAAAATCCAAACAAAACATGCAAACAAAAAATAAATCCCTATGTCCATTTTTTAAAGGAGATGGGAGGATGGACCGCTGTCTCCTTACATGTTGTACAACTGTTACAACAAAGAATTCGGTCTGCAGTTCAGAGTGTGGGTTTCAGTGTAGTGCAAGTGCCTTCATTACTGCTGCACAGCAGTGCTCTGATCACAGTGTGAGCTTTCCTTCCCCTAGCCAAAGGATAATGTAAAAATTATGACACAGACAAAATGTTTATGCTCTAAATAAGAGTAAAAAAATTCACAAAGCAGGACATAGCCTGTGAGCATACTGGAATCCAGAGCAGGCGTCCCTTCCTTTTTATAAACTGTGTGGATAAAGAGCTGCCCCTGCCCAGCTGAAACCCTGCCCAGCTGCAACCCTGCCCACTGAAGGCCCAACCCCACCCCATCACACACAGGTGCACGTGCGCACACACACGCTACCAGAGGCATCCACCACCATTGCAATGGGGAAAGCATTGACCCTAACTTTAGAAAATCTCTGATTTCAGATGGAAGAAATTGCAAGAGAGTAAAATCCTTTAAGGAATGTGCTTAAAGACCAGCTACTCGCCACCCAAAATTATTTCCTCTAAGCTACCTGACTTGGTCACCTCCTTTCCTGTGATCTAATTAGTTATTCTACTAATCAATGTGTCATCTGCATAAGCAAAAGTGGGTCTGGGAGGATGGAGAGCCCATCACTCTTGGACCACTGAGCATGAGTGGAGTCCAGGGGGCTGAGGCCTCACCCAGAGCAGCTGTTCTTAGGAAGGGCCACTGTGAATGAGAGAGCTGCTGGACAAGCTCCCAGGAGGTGGGTAAGGTGACTTCTGGGAGGACTGAGAGGGAAAGCTCTTTTGTAGAGACTGCAAAGGGCATGCTGGGAAGGGAGGGGCAGGCAAAGTTGCCTTCTTTCCTCAAGCTCTTGACCACAGCCAGCCCTGCACTGGCAAAAAGGAAAGTTCTCTCTCCTCTGGCAATTTCCTTCCTACTAAGATCCAGAATCTAAGCTAATTGTATCATTGCATAATTTAGTTGCATTCTCAAAATAAATAATCTTTACTTATTGATTCACACTGGAATGTTGTGCTATGGGAAAATGTATTCTGAGTTCTGAAAATATATGTTATTTTAATGTATTAACCATAATTATGTATATAGTATTAGCATTTTATATATATAGCTGGAACATTTTTCTTTGAAATCACTTGGTCTTCACACCCACCATTTTGAAATACTGCTTAATATTTCACCCAACAGCATCGACAAAATGTATTTAAACTAAATATTTAATAATTAATATTACTCTAATGTTAATTCCTTTTTCCCTCAAAACAGGGAAACTGATTTCAGTTTCTCTTCTTGAAATTATTTCCAATTTTTTGTTGCACATAGTACTGCAGTGAATGTTATTTGTGAATGACATTTCAATATTTTACATTTTTCACTCAGGCTGATGGCGAGATGTGGAGAGGTAGTTAGAGGGTACAAAATGCTCCTGGCCCTGCACACAGAGCCAGCCTGGTTTCTCAGGACAGGGCATCTGCAACACACACAGAGGACGTCCTTCTCTGAATGCCATCACCAGTGGTTTTTTTTTTAATTTCTATCCAAATAGACAAAAACAGTTCCTTGTACTTTAAATTTGCACTTCTTTGAGTATAGGGAGGAAATGTCTTCAAGGAAGGTTCTGGCAGCACCAATACACTGATGGTGGGAAATGCCCCCATGGGGCTGTAAGAGCCTTCACAGGGCCACATTCAGGATGGTGAAATCACCTTCCAGCTCCTGACGTTCACCTTCTGATGTCCCAGAGGGGACAGGAGTGGAGATTCCAACCCTAGCAGAGTTCCTAAGAGACAGCCCAAAAATAAACTTCTGGAGGCAATTGCTGATCATGTATTAATATGTAAATGATGTGTGCTGTTTAATCCAATTATTACATCCAGAAGAATTAGCCTGGAGAAATCCCAGGATCAAAGAAGTATACATTCACAAGAATGGCCTTCACAGCAGTATATTTGTGACAAAATGTAGGGTCAAGCTAAATATCCCTTACAACAGGAATTATTGTTTAATTGTGCAGCATAACCATTAGAAAGAGCAAGACATTTATTCACATGAGATGTCCATGATATACCATTAAGCTTAAGCAGAAACACATGGAAAATGTGATCATGTTTACCCTGAAATCCATGCATATTATAAAATATATCACACCTGCATGCACACACAACATGAATATAATCAGGTTGAATACATAGCGAAATACATATACAATCCTTCCCATCTTTTTTCTATGATTGTGCAAGCTAGCTGCACTGGGTTACCTGAGGGAGTGATTTTTGAAAGCAAAACTAAAATGAACTGATATGTTTCAACTCTCAGAAGGTCATCCCCATTGCCAAATGAAGAAAGGGGTGAGCATTTCACCCTCACCCTACTGTATCAAACAACAATAAAATTGAAAGCTTTTCAATTTCATTATTACTTGAGTCTATCTTTTATAAATTGTCCATTTCTTCTCTTTGAGCATATTTATTTAATAAGTCATTCCTTCCTTTCAGCCATTGGAGATTCCAGTTCTGGATAAACATGATGGATTAAGCAGACCTACTTACAGTTGCTTCTCCCAAAATCCCTGAAAAGAAATGTTTAAAAATTAAAGATAGCAGTCAACTTGAACAAACAGGTTAGGAGAAGACAGCAATATTTAGGAAGACAGCAAGCAAAGGCAGGAATAAGAGTAGACAAAGGCAAGCTGAACCCTAAGCTTCACTTGGGAGCAAGGAAACTCATGCCTCTGTCCCCCAAGAAGGTTCAGAAATAGAGGCACCCAGGTTTTCAGGAAGATAACATTGAAACAGAAGAATCAGCTCAAAGTCTGTGTAAGAAGCTAGTCTTCTCCTGACCCCTGAAGTGGGGTCAGCTGCCCTAGTTCAGCAGAGGGCAGAAGACTTGAGTTTACTCTCTGAATAGCTGGACCCCCACGGCAGCCCACAGAGGGGTGCCATATTGAGTCATGGGAACTGAGTGAACAATCTCATGGGTTTTCCAGAATCCTAGCTGCAGATCTCTTGAGAGGAACACTAGAGCATCCCTCTTTGAGAAAAATAGTCATCCCTAGAGAGAAGTCCAGCAGATACAAATGGGCAAGTCCTTTCACCCTACTATGAAACCCACCCTCGAGCAGGCTGCTGGCCAAGATACAGTCTCAGCCTCAAGAGTCACCAGTCATTTGGTTCAAGTCTCTGACATGACAGATGAAGGGCAAAAATCACACCGGGGACAGACTTGCAGCCAAGAGATTTATTCAACAGCCTTTGTGGCTGGTAGGAGATTGAAGAGGTGCTCTGGTCGAAGGTTGAAGAGGTGCTGGGAGAGGGGAGTCAGGGAGAAGGGAGTGTGCAAGCTCTGGTGAGAGAGGGGAGTCAGGGAAAGGGGAATGTGCAAGCTCTGAACAGAAGGTGGGTGCTTGGTCGCACCAACTGGGATCTCTGGAGTTTTTGGCTAAAGTAGCTACTGTCTGGCTGGAGGCTGGAGCTGGCGGCTGGGGAGTGGCCGTCAGGCTGGTGGCAATGAGTCTGGAGCTGGTGCAGTGGCTTCCTCCTCTCCATAGGGTGGAGCTGTTGTGTCTGAGCTCCAAGCTGTTGTGTCCTCAGCTTCCTCCTCTCAGCAGTGAGGAGCTATTGTGTGTTCTAGTCTCTTGAACAGGACCCTATATAGGGATTTCTGGTGGGAGGTGCACCAGAGCAACCCCAACGCCATTGGCTCTTTGCCCATGGAACAGGGTGACCTTTAAGCCTATTGGCTCCTGCCCATGGAAAAGAAACATCCTGTCCAGGGAAGAAACATCCTGCCTGGAAAATGAAACAAGGTTGCTTTGCTCAGGATGTGGAAACCTCTGTGGGGGGAGGGTCTATCAACAGAGACCAAACAAACACAAAGTATAATTATAGGTATCAAGGTAGTTGGATGAAGAGACACCCAAGCAGCTGGTATGGTAAAGCATGACTTCTGGGCGTGATTGAGGGTTTCTTCAGAAGATATTGGCATTGAGTCAGTGCACTGAGAAGGGAAGATCTGTGGCTGGGCATAATTCAGTCAGCTGAGGGCCCAGCAGATCAGATAGGAAAAGATTAATTCACTCCCTCCCCCTGAGCTGGGATACCTTTTTCCTCCCATGGACACCAGAACCGCAGGCTCTCTGACCTTGGAAATCCTGGACGCTCACCAGTGGCCTCCAAGTTTGCAGGCCTTCAGTCTTGGACTGAAAATTGCACCATCAACTTCCCTGGTTCTGGGGACTTCAGACATGGACTGAGCCACGCTGCCATATCCAGTCTCTGTCTTGGGTTAGGGGACTTCTTAGCCTCCATAATCCTGTGAGCCAGTTCTTCCAAAAAAAAACACACAGGGCTCCATCCTGTTGGTTTTGTCTCTGGAGAACTTTGACTAGGATAAGGGATTTGACATAAAAATAATGTTTGAACAACAAATTCTTCTGAAAATATAAATAAAATATTATCATTCATCTTTTCTGTTCCTATTACTGCATAACAATGTGCTCCCAAAACTTAGTGATTGGAAACAACAATGATAGCTCCATTATTTGTAACAGTTTCTGTGGATCAGGAGCCTGGAAGAGGTTTGTTTTGGTGGGGGGTTGTTTTGTTTATTTGCAAATGGGACACATACATGTATTTATTAAGCACATTGGGATAAAAAAATTCAACTGTAGTTGTATATAATAAATATAGCTAAAATAAAATGTTTCAGAACTGTGAAAAGTAAAAACTAAAGTGAGAATGAAAACATACTAATTGGGAAAGTGCCAGTAGTAAGAAAATGTGAATTGTATTTTTTTTAAATTTTTTATTTTTTATTTGTTCTTTTTTATATTTTATATTAGTAGAGTGTATTTTGATATACATACATGGAGTATAACTTGTTCTAATTAGGATCCCATTCTTGTGGTTGTACCTGATGTGGAGTTACACTGGTCGTGTATGAATGTAGGAAAGTTATGTCTGATTCATTCTACTGTCTTTCCTATTCCCATCCCCCTTCCCTTCCCTTCATTCCCTTTTGTCTAACCCAATGAACTTCTATTCTTCCCTTCCCACCTTATTATGTGTTAGCATTTACATATCAGACAGAACATTTGACCTTTGGTTTAGGGAGATTGGCTTATCTTTCTTAACATGATAGTCTCCAGTTCCATCTGTTTACCAGAAAATGCCATAGTTTCATTCTGACTGGAGTAAGTTGAAATCTCAGTGTAATTGTAATTTGCATTTCTCTAATTGCTAAGATGTTGAACATTTTTCATATATTTTTATTATATTTTTTATTTTTATTCTAATTTGTTATACATGCTTGCAGAGTGCAATTCATTTCATATTACATATAAAGAGCACAATTTTTCAAGTTGCTGGTTTATATAAAGTATTTTCACAACAATTGTGTCTTCATACATGTACTTAGGGTAATGATGTCTAACTCATTCTACCATTATTCCTATCTGCTTGCCCCCTCTCCTCCTCTCCCCCACTTTGTTCTAATTAAAGTTTCTTCATTCCTCTCATCTCCCTTCCCTTGCCTTTATAAGTCAGTATCTTCATAACAAAGAGATCATTTGACCTTTGGTTTTTTGGGATTGGCTAATTTCACTTAGCATTATTTTCTCCAACTCCATCCATTTACCTGTGAATGCCATGATTTTATTCTCTTTTAGTGCTGAGTAGTGTTCCATTGTGTATATATACCAAAGTTTCCCTATCCATTCATCTGCTGATGGGCATCAGGGTTGGTTCACAATCTAGCTATTGTGAATTGTGCTGCTATAAACATTGATGTCGCTGTGTCCTTGTAGTAGTCTGTTTTTAACTCCTTTGGGAATAGGCCAAGAAGTGGGATAGCTGAGTCAAATGGTGGTTCCATTCCCAGTTTTCCTAGGAATCTCCATACTACTTTCCAGATTGGCTTTACCAATTTGCAGTCCCACCAGCAATGTATAAGCAGGCCTTTTCCCCCACATCCTCACCAGCATTTATTGTTGTTTGTATTTTTGATAGCTGCCACTCTGACTGGAGTAAGATGAAATCTTAAGAGTTTTTTTGATTTGCATTTCTCTAATTGCTAGAGATGTTGAACATTTTTTCATATATTTGTTGATTGTTTGTATATCATCTTCTGAGAAGTGTCTGTTTAGTTTCTTGGCCCATTTATTGATTGGGTTATGTGTTTTTTTGGTGTTAAGGCTTTTGAAAGCTTTATAAATCCTTGAGGTTAGTGTTCTATCTGATGTGCTTGTGGTAAAGATTTGCTCCCATTCTGTAGGTCCTCTATTCACCTCACTGATTGTTTCTTTTGCTGAGAAGAAGCTTTTTAGTTTAAATCCATCCCATTTATTGATTCATGGTTTTAGTTCTTGTGCTATAGGGGTCTTATTGAGGAAGTTGGAGCCTAAACCAACATGATGGTGATTTGGGCCTACTTTTTTTCTTTTTTTAACTGCAAGGTCTCTGGTTTAATTCCTGGGTCCTTTATCCACTTTGAATTGAGTTTTGTGCATGGTGAGAGATAGAGGTTTAATTTCATTTTATTATGTGAGGATTTCCAGTTTTCATTTTATTACGTGAGGATTTCCAGTTTTCCCAACACCATTTGTTGAAGAGGCTGTCTTTTCTCCAATGAACGTTTTGGCACCTTTGTCTAATATAAGATAACTGTGCATGTGTGGGTTAGTCTCCATGTCTTCTATTCTGTACCATTGGTCAACTGGTCTATTTTGGTGCCAATACCATGCTGTTTTGTTACTATTGCTTTGTAATACATGATTGCTTTTTCTAATTTAAGGTCTGGCAATCCTCACATAATAAAAATGTACTTTCTTTTCTGTGTCTCTGCCTGGTTTTGGAATCAGGGTGATATTGGCCTCATAGAATGAGTCTGGAAGTATTCCCTATTTTTTCTATTTCATGAAATAGTTTAAGAAGTATTGGTGTTACTTCTTCTTTAAAGGTCTGTAGAACTCGGATGTGTATCCATCCAGTCTTGGGCTTTTCTTGGTTGGTAGGTTTTTTATAGCACCCTCTATTTCTTTGCTTGAAATTGATCTATTTAAATTATATATATCATCCTGATTTAGTTTGGGCATATCATATGTTTCTAGAAATTTGTCAATGCCTTCGATATTTTCCATTTTATTGGAGTATAAATTTTCAAAATAATTTCTAATTTATCTTCTGTATTTCTGTAGTGTCCATCGTGATATTTCCTTTTTCATCATAGATATTGGTAATTTGAGTTTTCTTTCTCCTTTTCTTCATTAGCATAGCTAATGGTTTATCAATTTTATTTATTTTTTCAAAGAACCAACTTTGATTAACTTTGGCTTGAAGTCTACTTTATTTGAGATGAGGATGGAGACCCCTGCTTGTTTACATAGACCATGTGAATGGTATATTTTATCCCATCCTTTCACCTTCAGTCTGTAGTGTCTTTTCCTATGAGATGTGTCTCTTGAAGGCAACATATTTTGGGGTCTTTTTATTAATCCAATCTATTAGCCTATGGCTTTTAATTGGTGAGTTTAGGCTATTAACATTCAGGGTTATTATTGAGATATGATTTGTATTACCAGTCATTTTTTTTTTATTTTTATTTTTGCTATTTAGCTTGACTTGGTTTCTCCTTTGGTTGGTTTTTTTCCTTTATTGTAGTTCTTCCCTTTGCAGACTTACATTTTTTGTTTTTCATTTCCTCCTCATGGAATATTTTGCCAAGAATGTTTTGTAGTGCAGACTTTCTTGTGGTGAATTCTTTTAGTTTTTGTTTATCATGGAAGGTTTTTATTTCATCATCAAAACTAAAGCTTAATTTCTGTGATGCTTATTGGTTGATTTTTTTTTTCTGGATTATCTATCCATTGGTGGTGACAGTAGGGTATTGGAATCTGTCTCTCCCTTTAGGTCTAGTAGATATAAAATCAGGTGCACTGACATAAGGTACATATAGGTTTATATCATTCTATCTTCCTGATGAATTGATTCTTTGATCATTATATAGTGATCTTTGTGACTTCTTTTTATCTTATTGTCCATTTTTTTTAATATAAGTATAGTTACTTCTGCTTGCTTACAGATTCCATTTGCTTGGAATATAATTTTCTTTCCTGTCACTTTTAGTCTTGTACATCTTTACTGGGGAGGTTGGTTTCTTGTAGTCAGAATAGTGATGAATCTTGTTTCTTAAACCTTTCAGTCATTTTTAATTGGAAAATTAAAACTGTTCACTTTCAGAGTTGTTAT
Source organism: Tamias sibiricus (assembly GCA_025594165.1). Lineage (NCBI taxonomy): Eukaryota > Metazoa > Chordata > Mammalia > Rodentia > Sciuridae > Tamias > Tamias sibiricus. The sequence continues at coordinate 128,996,268 of CM046664.1, read as the reverse complement.
TGAAAAGTATGGATAAGGTTCTATTATTTTGTTAATTTACTAATATTGTTTGAATAGTCTTTGTTTCTTGTCTCTTATTCACCTTTGTGGTTTGATAGTGTACTATGCTGAAAACATTTCATTTTTTTTCTTATTTCTCATTTGTGTATCTACTCATCTAGTGGGATTTATACCTTCATGTGCTGTCATCATGGTCATTATCTTTCTTCTACTTCTGTGTTTAGGATTCCATTAATCATATTTTTTAAGATTGATCCAGTGGTAATGAATTCTCACAGATTTTGCTTCTCTAGGAAGGTCTTTATTTCTTCTTTAATTCTAATTCTGTAGTATATCTTTTCCAGGTATAGTAATCGTGTTTGCTAGATATTTTCTTTAGTATCTTGTAAAATGTAATTCCTTGTAAACCTGACATGTAGGGTTTATAATAAACAATCTGCTTTTCATCTAATAGGGTTACCTTTAAATGTGCCTCAGCACTTTCCTCTTGAAGACTTCAAAATTTTTCTTTGTCCTGTATTTTTGACAGTTTCTCTACAATATGTTGTGGTGAGTATGTTTTATGGTCATGTCTCTATGAGGTTTTGTAAACCTCCTTTACATGTATGTCCATGTCTTTCTCCAGATTAGGAAAGTTTTCTGCGATCATTTAATTGAACAGGTTTTGTATGGCTTTAGCTTTCATTGCTTCTTTGGCTAAGTCAATGAAGCAAGTGTTGATCTTTTAATTGTGCCCCAAAGATCTTGAATGTTCTCTTTATTCTTTCTTATTGTTTTCCCCCTTTATTTCTGTTTGTTATGATTTGGATCTGAAATGTCACCCTAAAGCTCCCATGTTGAATATTTGTTCCTCAATGTATCACTTTTCAGTGGTGTGAGGTAATTGGATCATGAGGGCTCTAACCTCCTCAAAGGATTAATCCATTGATGGATTCATAGCTTAATAGGCTATTGGATGGTGGCAAAAAAAAATTAGAAAATGTAGCCTAATTGGTGGATGTAGGCCACTGGAGGCATGCCTTCAAAAGGTATATTTTGTCCTTAGCCAGACATTTTCCCCGTCCTCTTTCTTTCTCTTTCCTGATTGTCATAAGATCAGCAGCTTTATTCTACCACATGTTGCCAAACATAATGTTCTGCCTCACCACAGACCCAGAAGTAATGTAACCAAGTCAGCATGGACTGAAACCACTGGAATTGTGAACCAAAATAAATCTTTCCTCCTTTAAACTGATTTTTCACAAGTATTTGTCACAATGATAGAAAACTAACTAACACACTGTCTGAATGTCATATTTTGGAAGATCTTTCTTCAGTTTCTAGTACAATTTTTCCACTTGACCTGCTCTGTTGTTGTGGCTTTCAAGTGAATTTTTTGTCTGATTGACAGTTCTTTATTTCCAAGATTTCAGATTAGATACATTTTCAAAATCTTGCCTGTTTCTGGATTTTTAACTCATATCTGGTATTGTCTTCCACTTTCATTGAATTATCTCTATTCTCTTGAATTTCATCAAGCTTTTTCAAAACAATTCTTTTGAATTCCTGATATCCAACTTAATGTCTTTGCAATCTATTACTAGAGAATTATCATCTTTAGAAGAAAGTATCATATTAACTTGGTTTTCCATATTTCTTGTGTTCCCATGTTCATATTTTTGCATCTGGTGGAATGGCTAACCCTAATACTTTTATGGAATGTTCTTCTTCTTAAGCAGTTTTATCTTGAAGATATTTCTTGGGATATCAGTTTGCTATGCAATATTGAGTTTATTTATAGGTGGGCACTGTTGCATAATCTCCCAGTAGCTTCTTTGGCTGGAATTAGCATTTTTACAGCACAGTGCTTTTCATATTGGAGTCAGAAAGACTCTGTCTTCAGTTTGTGTAACAGTGGGGACACTAGTAACTCAGGCAGGTGGGGTAAAGACAGCAGGGTGCATCCAATGTGGTTACTTCTAAAATGGGAGTGGTGGCCTCTATTGGGTGATGGGGATTTCCTCAGGTACTGTTGATATTGGATTTGTTACTTGAAGGAGTTTCTGTTTTGGGCTGATCCAGTAGTAGTGATTGGCCTAAAGCACTTGTCCTTTAATGAGACACTGGTATGGAGCTCTAGTTAGACACAGGTGCTTCAGAAAAAGAGTGAGGAACAGGAATCACAGCACATTTTTGGGATACACCCAATCTTGTTATCAGTGAGTTATCAGATAAGCTGTGAGGGCTACCATTGCAGGGAAACCATGTAAGGGGGATGACAGTAAAAAATGTGCTGTTCCTCTCTGCTGCTACTGTGGGCCTGTCTGTCCAAGAGTAGGATCTCAGAACCACCCTACCTGTGACTGCCTGGGGACAGGGCAATGCTGGTACTTTTTCTCCCCAACATCTTTCAGTTGTAATGCCCACCAGGGATCAGGTGGGCGTGAGTCACAGCTGGAGCCTGGCAAAATTTCTCTTAGCTGAAGTATTCTCAGGAGTAAAGGGTGTATGAGGCAAATTTTTCTTAACACACTTTGATATTTTCACTATTAAGTGAAGCACTAGAAGAAACACAAGTGTCTATAATAGATTCTTAAATAATGTATAGTATATCCTACAGTGGAGACAGCCATCTAATGGAGCCCTTTAGGATCGACTATATATGATGACTAACAGCCGTCCAAATTGTGAGGAGATGTTGCGGCTTTAAGGCAACAAGCCTTTTGGTGATGAGCCGAATTGCATAGCATATCAAATTGTTTAAACAAATCAGCTGTCCTAAGTTTCATCAAGTAACACACTGAATTTTCTAGACAAAATACCCGCAAGGCATTGTCCCGTAAAGTCTCAAACAATGAAAGATCAAAATGTCCATTTGTTATAACATGTTGATGTAGGAGGCCCCATGCATGTAGACAGAGGCCACACTGTTGGTGAGGTTGTTTGATGTTTGAGCAGCAGACGTCTTTTTTATGTTTAGACAATGCCACCGGCAAATCTTCAGGGGCCTGCTACCTAGAAACTCAAGCATCAATTATTAAAGGAAAGGCAGTGCTATTGCAGCACTGAGTCAAGAGGCGAGTTGTCAAACTACAAAATAGAATAATTAGATTAGAAAATTAGAGTTGATTTTTGTTCACATACATCGCTGGTTGAGCTTTTACAAACATAAGTTGGAAAAATGTCATATTTAGAACAAAACAAAGAAAGACTGAGGGTAATTACTGCATTAAGGATAGATTAAAGAAAAGGTAAAGGCACTTGAGAGAAATAATTTTTTAGCTGGAACCCTTGAGTCTCTGTATACAGAGCAATTTTTTACCTGTTGAGATAATTGAAATTAATGAGCTATTAAACAAAATGAAGTTAATAACAAATAAACAATCTTAAGTCAAAACACCAAAATATCAGGTTATATAGCACTAGTCATATTTGTTTGCTAAAGAGAAGTCCCAGGGACACCTATAAATCAAAATTGAAAGTACCTTCATTTATAAAATTATTTACCTAAAATGAATACTCTTAACCTAAAATGAATTAAAGTTATTTGGATCTATATATATATATATATATATATTTTCTTTTTCATAAGCGCTTTGTTCTTTGTGACGTCACACTGGACAGACGAACAGCATATGTTTAAACACATAATATTGTGTTCAAAAGATTTAAAGGAAAAGGAAAATAGTCATGATACAATGGACAAAATTAAGATACGAATCTCTGTTAAAATGATGACAAATTCATTAAAATGATGTATATATAGGTTGCAAAACAAAACATTAGAAGAAAATATGATAAAATGTGGACAGTGTGCTGCTGGTAATAAGTTGATTGTGATTATTTCAAACATTTCTGTCCTCTCCAAATATTATAACTTCAACAGCAGACATTTTTTCATTACTTCTTTGCATTCCTACAACTTTCAAATTATAGAAAAATGCTCTCGGGTCACATTAGGATATCTTTCTTTGACCCAATATCATTTGTGTTGTTTTCATTGTTTGTGCAACAAAAAGCAAAAAGAAATTTATTTTCAGAACAGTTCAGTTTTCTCCCTTTCTAGTCCCTGGCATCCATTCTTTCATTCCCCTAAAATATGTGACTGCCTCTAAAATCTACACACTGTTCTGGGCACTGGGAGTGTTTAATTTAGGTCTGTACTCATGATAGAAGTGTGGTGACTGTTTGGGTAACAGTGTATGAAACTAATTTTCCACATTGCTGGTTTTGGTATTTGTAAATTATTTTTATAAAAAACCCAATATGACATTAAAGGAATTGTATATTGTAGGTTCCATAATGCTTTACCATTCTAAATCTTCTATATTTATGTATCATTTTTGCTAGTTATGATTGCATGCTTGTACTTTAGTTTCTATTTAAGAACATTTTTGTTTTTATAAATAATCTTTTAGTGAGAATTTTTAGTATATAAGTTACACAAATTTATATAACTATTTCCTTTTTGTTGAATATTTATGTGTTTTCTAGTGGGTGCTATTTTGAGGGAAGAAGGCTATAAATGATGTATCATCACTATGCATCCTTAAAGTATTTAGAACTCTTCCTGTTATCATTTGGATATGTGGTGTCCCACAAATTCTCCTGTGTTCATGCAGGAATGTTCAGGGTTGAAATGATTAGGTTTTGAGAGCTGTCACCTAGTGAATGGATTAATCCATTTGATGCACTAATAATTTGAATGGACTAACTGGGTGGTAACTGTTGGCAGGTAGGGTGTGGCTGGAGAAAGTAGGTTACTGGGGGTGTACCTTTGGGGTTTATATTTCCCTGGTGCCTTTCTAGCTCACTCTGCTTCCTGGCTGCCATGAACTGAGAAGCTTATATCTACCATGCCCTTCTGCCATGACGTGCTGCCCTTACAGGAGGCTCAGAGCAATGGAGTCAGCCATCCAAGGAAGGAACATCTTTAACTATGACCCAAAGTAAACTTTACCTCCTTCAAATAGTTCTTGTCAGGTAGTTTGGTTACAGCAACAAAAAGCTAGCTAACACATTGCCTTAATGCAAAAACCCAGTAGGTAACATTAGATTTCCTGTTTAATAAGCTATCAAGATATTTGGAATAGAGTTATTCAAAAGAAAGAAATAAAGACAGACCACTGGTAGCTCAATATCAAGGAAATTGGTTTGTGAATTGCTCTTCCTATTTTGGATGTTTCTCAGCCTTTTAAAGACAAATGTATTCTGCTTATTCAGCTTCAACTCAAATACCCTCCTCAGAGGAATCTCCACCAATAACCCAATTAAAAATAGGACAATTTCATGTTATGGCATGTGGTGCCACAGGGCTGAGTTTCAGACAACAGGAGCTGACCAATGGAGCAGGAGCTGTGAAGTCCCAAAAACTGTCCCTGGTTCATGTTTCTCCCTCATAAGGAAGTCTCTATGGAGGTTTTTAGTGCACTTTTCTGCCAGTAGTCTTGGTCATAGGCCTCTGGACTGACCCAATAGGTTCCTTATCTTCAAATCCCTCTTGAAAGGCACTGAATTCCTTAAGGGAGTTGTTCTCTGCACACCCCAGCTTTGTCTACCAAGGGCAGGGGGCCAACTAGAGAGCCCTCTCCCATCTTACCCCAAGTTGAGACCTGTTTGCATAACTGAGGCACACCCTGGAGTAAGTTGACTTTCATATTCACAGGCAGATCCTGGCTGCTTTGATACCAAGACTAGAGTCTGGGGATAAAGTTAACCTCAGATCATCAACAGCTCCTTCTGCTTACTCATGGGGTAATCTCCAAGATCTAGAGCATATTGGAAGCTTCTTGTATAAAAGTAAATGTATATGAACCTCTTGAAGATTGCATATTATCTACCCTCACCAAGTCCTAGTTCAATAGGGGGGTCTTTGTCCAAGGATTCCAGTTTAAGAGAAGCACAGTTCTGTTTTCAATATGATTCATAAATATGGAGAGCTCCAAAGCAGAGATTGTGTGAGATATGAGGCAAGATCCTGACATCGCTCCCTCCACCAAGTCTGATAAAATGAATGAAAAATAGTAGATCAATGGCAGAACATAGGAGGTTTGATTATGAGGCTTGGCTAAGCCCTGGTCAATGACTGTATTAGCTTCCTAGGGCCACTGTATGTGACAAAGTACCAGTGGCTTGGGACTGGCATGTGGCTCAGTGGTAGGGCACTCGCCTAGCATGTGCGTGACCCGGGTTCGATCCTCAGCACCATGTAAAAATACATGTACTGTGTTCAACTTAAGCAAATAAATAAATATTTTTTAAAAAAGTACCAGTGGCTTAACACTAGAAATGTGTCATCTTATAGGTTCTGGGAACTAAAAACTCAAGGTTCTGGATTCACCAGGGTTGGTCCCTTCCGAATGCCATGAGGAAGAATCTATTGCATGCCTCCCTCCCAGCATCTGACATGCTACTGGCAGTCTCTGGCATTTCTGGGCCTGTGGGAGTGTCGCCCTGATCTCTGCCTTCATCTTCACACAGTGTTTTCCTTATGTGCCTGTCTGTGCCCAGGCCTCCCTCTTTAAAAGGACACTAGTTATATTTTATTAGGGCCCACCCTATTTCACTGTGACTTTACGCTATTTTTACTAAGATCCTGTTTCCAATAAGGTCTCATTGTGAGGTACTGGAGGGTCAGGATGTCAATAACTGAATTTGGAGAGAACATAATTGAAGCAATAGCAATTTAATTAAGGCCTCTGTTTATCATGTGTAAAGTCCCTAATCATCAGATAAATGTTCTTTATGTATTTATGTATGTTAAATAACCACTAATGTTTTAAAGTTTATTATGTTTCAGGCACTGCCTCAACCAAATTATAAATGTTTATTTAATACTCCCAGAAATAAATAAGCCAATGGAGACTTTAAAAGTACTTTTCATGGGGTTATATGGCTGTTCTGCCAAGAGAGGATACAGGATCACACCACAACCAGTCAAAATTCAGAGCCCAACCTGGGACCCTCTCACTGGATAATAGTGGTTAGATGTGTTTCCAAGCCCAAGTGTGTGAACTTCTAGGTGATAAATGTTTAACTGCCTCTCACCAATGTTGGGAGTTTTCCACTGTTTGTTGGGATTTGCAGGGGTCTGTCAGGAGCCAAAAGAACTTAAGTCTTATAGTTTATTGTCATTACTCCCAGAATTAGAATTGAATCTCGCCAGGGGAAAATAAAGCTGCAAGCAAAACTAATACCTGCATCATTACAACATCTGCCATGTTTAAAAATGGAATGACAAAAGTAAGCTGTGACCCTTTACATTTTCATGCTGAAAAGAAATTAAGGAGAAACTATCCGTACAAGACATGCTTTTAAAAAATAATGTTTTGCTTCTTAAATGAATAAAATATTTCCTTTCAAAAATAACATTTGATTTTTTTTATAGATATATTGATTTTTTTCAAATTAAGACAACAAAGTTGTTAAAGATGATTAAAATGACCTATACCCCACTAGGAAAGATGATCACTGAAGATGTTTGATAACTATGGTTTACATACTGTTTCTATGTCTGGTTTTATGGTTTTCAGTATTTTTTTTCCAAAATTTGACTTATTTGGTGAATAGTATCCTAGAATCTAGTTTTTACTTTCCATTAAGCCTTTGCCAATATCATCTAAAATATTTTAATTATTATGTAGTTTGCTGTGTATGATTAATAATAATATATTGAACCAATCTCCTATTATTTGACATTTAGTGTATATACAAATTAATTTTTTAAAAAAACTCTTGAAATATAAAACTTCAGATGAATTCATGACATTTTGACCACTTCTCACTAAAAAGTAATAAATACTATCATCAGAATTGAAATATAATTTTTTAAATGGATGTTTGTATAAATCAAACCTCTGAGGTGTTCCCAGCTCCAGTTAGTCCCATGGAGAGAGCAATTTGAGGTGTTGTATAGCTCTCCTTTGCAGAAAATAAGCTCTAGGAAATTCATAAGCAGGACTGACTTCTCTAAACAGACTAGTTTTCCAAAGTTTTTTTATACATATAACAATTTTAATAGATATAAAATTCAAGCCAGAATATTCAATACTTTAGCTGACCAAATTGGAAGAATTTCCTGAAGCGTTTCATTTGGAGAATGTGGATGTTAAGATATGCAAATGAGAGTCCCACCTACCGCCCCAGAGCAGGAGCCAGCAAGGACAGACCCACCAACTCTGCTTGAGTCCAGGCGGGGCCCAGGGCAGTCCTGGGATCCTGCATTGCAGTGGCGCCAGGCCCAGGTCAGTCCCACTGACCTCCGCTGGTGTGCAACCAGGCTCCAGCCAGTCCCACCGACCTCCGCCCCAGAGCAGGAGACAGAAAGGACAGACTTGCCAACTCTGCTTGAGTCCAGACGGGCCCAGGGCAGTCCAAGATCCTGCATTGGAGTGACACCAGGCCCAGCAGACTACCACAGGAGCTCAGACTCAATCAGTTTGACCCACACCAACCTACGTGGACCCAGCCCAGGTAGCATACTTTGAGGGACAACAGCAGGTTCTGATAGCGAAACACTAAGGGGAGGCACAAACAACCTGCAAGGATATTATAAAATCTGTAGGGAAGAAACTGTAATATCTCAGATCTACACTGCAAGAAAGTAAGGCAAATAGACAACATGAAAAAACAAGGGCAGAAAGTACCCCCAAACCAACCAGGATTCTACAATAACAGAACCCATGCTCAGCGAAGTGGATGAAATGTCAGAGAAGGAGTTCAGAAGGTTCATAATTAAAATAATCTGTGAATCAAAGAATGACCTAATTGAACAAATACAGGCAAAAATTGACCACTACAACAAAGATATAAGAGAGCAAATGCAGGTAGCAAAAGATTACTTCAAAAAAGAGATAGAAAACTCTAAAAAAAAAAAAAAAAAAAAGTCAGAAATCCTTGAAATGGAGGAAACAATTAACCAAATAAAAAACACAATTGAAGGCATCACCAACAGACTAGATCAACTGGAAGAAAGAACTTCAGACAATGAAGACAAAGTATACAATCTTGAAAATAAGTTGACCACACAATGAAAATAGTAAGAAAACCGTGAAAAAGAACATCCAAGAAGTATGGGACAGCATCAAAAGACCAAATCTAAGAGTAATTGGGATAGAGGAAGGCACAGAGTTTCAAACCAAAGGAATGCACAACCTCTTCAATGAGATAATATCAGAAAATTTCCAAGCATGAAGAATGAATTGGAAAAACCAAATACAAGAGGCATATAGGACACCAAATATACAAAATTACAACAGATCTACTCCAAGACACATTATAATGAAAATGCCTAGCATACAGAACAAGGATAGAATTTTAAAGGCCGCAAAAGAGAGAGGAATCAGATCACATATAGGGGGGGAGAACAATTCCTATCACAGCAGATTTTTCAACTCAGAAAAACTGGAACAAGATAGGGATGCCTCTTTCACCACTTCTATTTAACATAGTAATTGAAATGCTGGCCAGAGCAATAAGACAAACAAAAGAAATTAAAGGGATACAGATAGGTAAAGTAGAACTCAAATTATCATTATTTGCTGACGATATGATTTTATACTAGAAGATCCAAAAAATTCCACCAGAAAACTTCTAGAACTCATGAATGAATTCAGCAAAGTAGCAGGATACAAAATCAACACCCATAAATCAAAGGCATTTCTATATATCACTAACAAATCCTCTGAAAGGGAAATGAGGAAAACTACCCTGTTTAAAATAGCATCAAAAAAATAAAATAAATAAAGTGCTTGGGAATCAACTTAATGAAATGTGAAAGACCTCTATAATGAAAACTATAGAACACTAAAGAAAGAAATTATGGAAGACCTTAGAAGATGGAAGATCTACCCTGTCCTTGGATAGGCAGAACTAATATTGTCAAAATGACATACTACCAAAAGCACTATACAGATTTATGCAATGCCAATCAAAATCCCAATATCATTCCTCATAGAAATAGAAAAAGCAGTCATGAAATTCATCTGGAAAAATAAGAGACCCAGAATAGCTAAAGCAATCCTTAGCAAGAGGAGTGAAGCAGGTGGCATCACTATACCAGACTTTAAATTATACTACAGAGCAATACTAACTAAAACAACATGGTATTGGCACCAAAACAGACTGGGTAGACCAATGGTACAGAATACAGGACACAGAGACTAACACTTATAATTTCAGCTATCTTATATTAGACAAAGGTGCCAAAAATGTACATTGGAGAAAAGATAGCCTCTTCAACAAATGGTGCTGGGGAAACTGGAAATCCATATGCAACAAATGAAATTAAACCTCTATCTCTCACCATGCACAAAATTCAACTCAAAGTGGATCAAGGATCTAGGAATTAGATCAGAGACACTACACCTAATAGAGAAGAAAAAGTAAGCTCTAATCTCCAACATGTTGGATTAGGCCCCAAGTTCCTTAATAAGACTCCTGTAGCACAAGAATTAATATCAAGAATCAACAAATGGGATAGATTCAAATTACAAGCTTCTTCTCAGCAAAAGAAACAATCAGTGAGGGGAATAGAGAGCCTACTAATTGAGAACAAATCTTTACCACATGCACTTCAGATAGAGCACTAATCTCTAGAATATATAAAGAACTCAAAAATCTTAACACCAAAAAAACAAATAATCAATCAATAAATGAGCCAAGGAATTGAACAGACACCTCTAGAAGAAGATATACAATCAATCAACAAACACTTGAAAAAATGTTCAACATCTCTGGCAATTAGAGAAATGCAAATCAAAACCACTCTAAAATTTCATCTCACACCACTCAGAATGGCAGCTATTAAGAACACAAACAACAATAAATGTTGGCGAGGATGTGGAGAAAAGGGCACACTCATACATTGTTGGTGGAACTGCAAAATGGTACAGCCAATATGGAAAGTAGTATGGAAATGCCTTGGACAACTTGGAATGGAACCACCTTATGACCCAGCTATCCCACTCCTTGGTCTATACCCAAAGGACTTAAAAACAGCATACTACAGGGACACAGCCACATCAATGTTTATAGCAGCACAATTCACAATAGCTAAAACTGTGGAACCAACCTAGATGCCTTTCAGTAGATAATGGATAAGAAAATGTGGTATATATACACAATGGATTATTACTCAGCAATAAGAGAGAATAAAATCATTACATTTGCAGGTAAATGGATGAAATTGGAGAATATAATGCTAAGTGAAGCTAGCCAATCCCAAAAAGCCAAATGCCAAATGTTTTTTTTTCTGATATAAGGAGGCCGATTCACAGTGGGTTTGGGATGGAGAGCATAAGAGGTTTAGAGGAACACTAGAATGGCCAATGGGGAGGGAGGTGATGGGAGGGGACAAAAGGATGAAGAAAAAAAAAAAAGATGGTAGAATGAGATGGATATCATTACCCTAAGTGCATGTATGAAGTCACGAATGATGTGTGAATATACTTTGCATACAACCAGATATGTAAAAATGTGCTCTACGAGTATAATATGAAATGTAATTCATTCTGGTGTCATTTCTAACAACTTAGAATAAAAAATAAATTTGGAAAAAAAGAAGACACAAAAGGTGTGAATATACTTTGTATACAACAGGAGATATATAAAAATGTGCTCTATAAGTATAATATGAAATGTAATGTGTTCTGCTGTCATTTATAACAACTTAGAATAAAAAGTAAATTTAAAAAAGATATGCAAATGAGGCCACCAGCTGCCTCTCCACTGTTTCATCAAAATCTATGACAACACCAGCATTTTTATGTATCACTAAGAAAGAACAAACACTGCCAAGTAAGCAATAATAGACCATCAGTTGTAAAAAATTAAAGAATATGTCTGGAACTTGATGAAACAAACTGGATTACATGCTGAAATCTTCAATGCTATTGGTAAGAATGGAAAAGTGGAAGGAACCATGTTCTCTTTTCTCTGTTCAGGTTGCTCTTGTCAGTGGTTCATTAACAGCCTGTGTCCCTCTGTTCCCATGTCTTCCAGGTGTGGGCAGCAGCTTAGTCAGGTCCAGCAGCAGCTTTGGAAGGGATCTCTGAGCTGGACATCCAGACAGGGGGAGTCCTTCCCAGCTGCTGGTGCACTGGGCCCTGGCCTTCCCTCTGGGGCTGGATGCCTCCCTCAACTGCTTCCTGGATGCTGCCGCTATGGCCGTGGCCGGGTGATCGTGGCTGCCCATGAGGGCATGCTTTGTGCTCCCAAGATGGAGCGCTTCCTGCTCAATGCTGTGCGCTGGCTGGCCAGAGACCAGAAAGGCAAAACTGGGGTGAACACAAGTCTAAAAGATCTCCATCCCTTACTGTTGAAGCATGGCCTGCAGTCCAAGCTGGAGTCCCATCTGACCAGTGACATATGTGTCTACTGCTGCAAGGCTTACAGTGACAAAGAGGCCAAGGAGCTACAGGAGTTTGTGGCTGAGGGTGGGGGGCTGCTGATTGGAGGTCAGGCTTGCTCTTGGGCCTCCGAGAACCCAGGCCTCTCTGCCTTGGCCACATTCCCTGGCAATGTCATCCTCAACTGCTTTGGCCTCAGCATCCTGCCTCGGACTCTCAGCCAGGCTGCTTCCCTGTGCCTACTCCTGAGATGAGGAGCTACCACTTCTGTAGGGCAATGTTCTGAACCACGGTGCTGAGAACATGGAAAAGAAGCTTCTGGCAAAGCTGGGAGTGGATGGTGCAGCCTTCCTCCAGATTCCTGCCCAGGGGGTTCCTGCCTATGACACCTTACACCAGCTCTGAGGAAGATGCTACAAAGGTCCGGCCTACCCAGCTATGAGTAAGAAAAATCCAGTTCACAATAACTCCTGTGAGGCCACATGCTCTGTCTGGCCATGGAGTTGGCACATTGTAGGACCCACTGCTCCAGGCTTGCTCAGGGCCTTTGTACACCTTAGACCTGCCCCTCCAGTGTGCAGGCTTCAGAAGACCCCCATCACTGTGGAGATCAATGGAACCAATCCAGGTGTGGTGTGAACAGAGAGTGCCAGAGCATCCTAGACCAGGGGGCAGGTGGGCTGGGCTGGCTTCACAGGACTGCAGGTTCTGATCCTCAGGAAGCTGGTTCCATGCTCTATCAGGTACTTGCAATAAGACAGGGGGTTGGAGTTCTGCTTAAGGTTTAGGAGAGGTGAGTCTTGCTGGGAGAAGTTAGACCTGTGGAGGGGCTGGGAAGCTCTAAATGCAGATGGAGTCCTGTGGGAACAAACAACTCAACCTTCTCCTCACTTGTCAGGCAAGGGGGACACCTGGGTGAAGCACTGGGCTCTACCTCCTGGAAGAACAAAATGCAGAAATCTCCCTGTCTGAAGATGCAGCCTCACCTGGCCTGAAGGTAGGGCCAGACTCCCACATCATCACCTCCCCAACTCCCTCCTCCTCACCCTCTGTCATGATTCAGTTCCTGGATCTGCCCAGGGAAGGACTATTCCTCCCTTCTTTGATTTCACAGATGAAGTAGCAAATTTTAGGGAGCCTACATGAGAGACTAAGGTCCCTGCTGCTAATATCAAGTCTGGAGCTCACTTCTAAGCCTTTTGCTTTCTACATGTGGTAATTTTACTGAAAAAATCACATTGCCACTCACCCATTTCCCAGATAGCACAGGACTCTCTCAGTTTTACCTCTCTACTTTGACAACCAAAGAATTTGCTTGATCCAGTCCTCCACAAAAATAAGTCCTATATCTGGGTACAAAATCTCTTCTGCCTTCTCATCTGAGTCACTTCCCACCACAGTGAGGGTCTCCTTTTTGTCAGCATCCTCTCTGGAGCTCACTTACATCAATCCTGAGAAAAGCAACCAAGGACCCCAGAAAAAAACAAGAAGCAGAGCTATGCACCCCACCCCCACCCCAGGCCAGATTTCTCCAACTCCAATTGAGCCTCCTCTCTGCTCCCAAGGGACAGACAGGGATCCCACAGTTCATTCCCAGCATCAGAATCTTGCTTAAGCCTGATGTGATACCCAGGACCCTGCCTGGTAAGAAGACACCACAAGCCCCTTCTCTGCTTAGCCTTGGGGCTGTCTGGTGCCTCACCAAATCAGGTCTGTTGTAGATTTACTATGGAACCTGAAAAAAATTTATCTTATGTATCTTTTAGTTCATATGACTCTGGAATGAAAACAATTTCACAGGGTTCCACACATCACTCATGGAAAAAAGGAAGTTGGGAGTGTTGTGTCTAAACAGCCCCTGTCCACATAGCCCTATGGGCAAAACCCACACCCACGTCACAGGAACTCCAATTCCCCTCACACATGGTGGAATTGCCTGTCCAGGTACAGATTGGCTGCCCACACCGATGACCTGAGAAAGCCAGCAAGCTCTCTCGAGCCCCTGTGGTGACTCACCAGTGCTGTATGGACAGGACCCAATGGTCAGGCTCCTGCCTCTGGTCATCGTGCCCAAAAAGCAGTCTAACTTAGCCCAGTGTCTATCACCATCAAGGAGGCTGTGCCTGCCCATATTACAAGCTGGGTAAGTGGACTGGGAATTTAGGGATGCAGGGTTGTTGCAGGTGTCATGGTGACTATGGGCAGGTTGCTGGAGGGGTGAGGGAGAAAGATCAGTGGAGAGGAGGAGGAAGAACTATTAGAGGCAAACATGGAGACTGGAGATACTGACTACCTGTGTGTCCATGGAGACTTCAGGGCAGAAACAGAGAAAGGTCTGGAAGCTTGTCCTTCCCCTTCCAGGCTATTGGACTTCATGACAATAGTTTATTATCTCAGTGTTTTTTTTCTAGGAATTCAAGTTGTATTTTTCAGCTCAAAGGGAAGTTTTGGTGGAGGGTGGCAGGTACATGTGTTGTGTGTTCCAGGTAAGACATCCCTGGAGGAGTGAAGGAGCTGTGTCCAGGAGAGCCCGGCTCCTGGGGAGAGCTGGCCACAGACAACATCATCCTGACGGTGCCCACTGCAGACCTCCAGGCCCTGGAGTACCCAACACCTGTGCTCCACCTCTGGGATGAGATGATGCAGGCAGTCTCCCGGCTGGTGGCCCAGCCTTTCCCTTTCCATAGACCTGAGAGGATTGTTGCTGATGTGCAGATCTCAGCTGGTGGGTGTCCTGGGAGAAAGCGCCAAGTCAGTGGACGTCATTTATTTGATATTTTGTCTGTAATCCCCAAGATGTGTGAAGCAAAATTTGATTAGTAAAATACAAGGGACAACACAACATAAAGACACAGGCCTTAATGGGGATGAAAAATGTTGACTTTAAAAAGGTGAATTTGACATCTACAAGGTGAGATTACACAGATTGGTAGAAACACCTCAGAAACTTAGTGCTAGGAGTTCACAGATGTAGGTGAGGGTCATTTCAAGGAGAACATGCACAATGCACTTTTTCTTTCAAACCTAAGTGGGAATTCATATGAAGAGGGGAAATGAGTAAAGAGGTTTGTGTTATATATTGCATGGTTTAGAGCAAAGAGGATGAGAAGGAGAAATTAGGAATTCTGGTTCCCACATGGGGAGAATTCCTTTGGATCTCCATATTTTTATCTTTCAAAAAGGATGACAATGTTTCTGTCATAGAGTACAAATCTGGACAACAGTGATTTACACAGGGAAGAAAAGCCAACACTAAACCTAGGCCTCCAGGATCTCAGATGCAGACACAGGACATAATGTCATAGACTTGCACAAAAAATGAAGCATGAATTCCAGCAAGGACAATTATGTAAAGTATAGACCTGTTATTCGGGACCAGAGCTAGAAGGGCAAAGCTCCCCTTGGGAGAGGCTGGGAGGGGAGCACACGCTTTAGCAAAGCTATCTAATTCCCACCAGCATCAAAAAGTTCCCACAATGTGCAGAAGTGAAGAGAGGAGGTTTGGGTGGACCTCACCTTCATGCTCTGTCTCTTTCTTTTGTGTTTCTAGGCTGGATGTACTAAGGATACCCCATCAGGTGCCACCTGGAATCCGTTTTGAAGGAGCTCACTGAGGACACGGGTCATGAGAAGCTCAGGTCTGTGGGGACCCATCCATGAGCTGGGCCACAACCAGCAGCGGTGTGGGTGGGAGTTCCCTCCACACACCACTGAGGCCACCTGCAACCTCTGCTCAGTCTACGTGCATGAGATGGTCCTGGGGATCCCCAGGGCTCGGGCCCATCCTGCTCTGAACCCTGCAGAATGAGAGAAAAAGAGTCAAGGCACATCTGGGAAAGGGAGCCCACTGTGTGACTGGAAGGTGTGGACAGCTCTGGAAACATATCTACAGGTACTGAGAAGAAATTCAGGGATTTGGGGCTTCCAGGCACCTCAGTCTTGTGGCTTCCAGGCTCCCAGGAGCGCTCCAGCTCCTCGTGACCCCACCAGCCTGGGGTCACCCCCTCCTGTGTGGGGGTGCTTCTCAGGATGTGCACCTGTTGTGGTAGGAGAACGCCCTCTGTGGTTGTGCAGTGCAAGAGAAAATGAAAATATATCATGGCAAAGTCAGTAGCCTGTTTATCTCCATTATACAGCATATGGGTTAAGAGCAGAGGCTGTGGGCTAGACTTTCCTGAGATTGGGTCACAGCGCTTCCAACTACCTGTTCTGTCCATGGTCCCCTAACAGGTGTCCATCATGGTCTTTGTTGTGCTGTGTGGTTTTCCTCACCTCAGTCATATGGGTCAAGTGTGTTCCATCCCTTAGAACAGCAGGGGCCTGTGGCAGGGGACCTTCATCACAAGGAGGCTTTGGAGAAGACAGAGCTGCTAACAAGCTTCTTAGACTTTTATCACCCCATTGGAGCCAAAAACATTTGTAAAACAAATAAACAGCCAAATCAGTAGGAGAAGAGCAAGTCGTGAGCAAATTGTTTTCTGAGGCTTAAGCAGAGGTCACCATCTTTGTCTGAAACCCTGCTTTTACCTTTCATGTTTTCAAGTTTTCAGAGCCATTGCCAATATCAGGTCTCTTGTGAGGTCGCCCGCAGCCTTATAGGCAGTGCTGTATGGCCCACTCTTCACTGAGGCACACACCAAATTAAGGAATTTAAGTAGCCTGTCCAGGAGCACCCACTTAAAGAGATGGACTGGAACTTGAATTAGAGTTAATGCAAGCCCAGGCTCTTGTCCTTCCTGACCCTCTTTCACTTTGATTTTCATTCACTAATTTTCTGCAAAGTGAATGTGAGGTGGTCCCTCTGCATCTGTTTCTGCCTTTTCATACAGCCCGCCTGAGGGCCGCAGGACAGCAGGTCTTCATGGCAGGCTGTCACTGAAGTGGAAGGTAAAACCCTAATTCTGCTCTGCCCACCTACCACTGGCTGTGGAGTGCTGAACCCCAGTTCACCAAAGCTTAGGGAGACCTGCTTCCATCTCGGAGCTTGAGGCTTGGTGTCAGGATAGGCAAGTGCTTCACTTCCCCACCTGCTGGAGGACTCCCTGTCACTCCCCTGTGGTTGATCTGCTCAGGTCCTCATGATTTCCCCTCAATCTAGTTCAGTAGCCTCCTCCTAAACTGCTCCAGCATCTTGCTTTAATCCCCAACAATCCCCTTCCATGCTACTCCCCAATAAGTTTAAATTTTCAGTTTTAAAACTCCTAAAATATTCCTTTTATGTATAGGAAAAAGGTGACAGTGCTTAGTGGGGTATAGAGGGCCCTTCACTATGGAACAGTTGCCAAAACCTGCCGCACCTCCTAATTTCCTCACCTCCATTTCTCTCCTCCAGTGCACCAAGCTGCTTACAGTTGCAAGAACGTCTTGCTGTTATAGGCCTCTGTGCCTCCCATGTCTCCTTCCTGAAGCCAAAATATGCTTGAACATCTCGTCTATTACTCATCAAGCCACCTGTCAGAATTCAGCTGTGTTGTCCCCTTCTCCTGGTCAGCAGCCTCTCGGCAAGACAACCCTTTAGGGATGTGCCTCCTTACATGTCTGTCCCTCCCAATGATCTGTGCCCTCTAGTGGACACATGCTCTCCACCACTTTTGCCTGTCACAATGTCTGGCACACCATAGATACCTCAAGAGTGTTATATGCTTAATTATGTTGTATTGGTTGATACATTAATTAATAAGCTACAGGCAGGACCATCAGGCCAGTGCAGCAAGGACAGATGAGCAATCATGAGGCCACAGCAGAGATACTCTAAGACAGGCCCACTTCAGGATCATCTGTCCTTGGACTTGTGCACTCCAGATTCAGAGAAACTCTCATCCATCAAAGGGGGGTGCTGGTGGCACTGGGAATCTCCCAGGTCCCTGCTAATTCCAAACTGCTTTAATCTTCACCCATTTATAAAATATGAGTCACTCTCATTTGGAGCCCCTTGCAAAATGCCTAGTTATTTTCTTATGTGTCCCAAAGACAGTGTTCCATACAGTGAAATGGTACCTGCTGATAGACATAGTCTGAGGTGGCTAATTAAAAAATATGGATAATCACCATGTCTGGAATGAGTAAAAGGTAACCTGCTTTTGGGGTCCCAGTCTGCCCACTGTGTAGGATGTAATAGTCTCTCTCATCTCAGACTGGATCCAATCTATCCTGATAGTAAGACCTGGGATATTAAATTTGTTATCAAAAGTAATGACAGTTACTTATTGAATAGTAACAGTAGCTTATTGAATATATATCTCTTTATAGATATTAAGTTTCCTCTGAGGGTCTCCACTATATTCATGGGGGAAAATATCTTGAATTTTTAATTCTGAGCTAGAATGAGCCCACAAGCCTGCGTTTATGAGTGGGGGGGCAGTGTGGAGAGGGGAAACAATAGGAGTGAAGCTAACAATAAAGGGGAATAAATGGCTGTAAATGGCATGTACCTATCAGCACCTGAGTTGCAGTTCCTTGGTGAAACTTGACCCCTACTTTGCCTTTCTTTCTCGTTCCAGCTCCAGGAGGCCTTCGGGTGGGAGCCCTTCACCAAGCTCTTTGCTGAGTACCAGATCTTCTCTGGCCTCCCCAAACACAATGCAAGCAAGATGAATCTATGGGTGAAGAAGTTCTCTGAAACAGTGCAGAAGAATCTGGTTCCTTTCTTTAAGGCCTGGGGCTGGCCTGTCCAGACGGAAGTGGCTGAGAGCCTGGCCTGCCTGCCTTCCTGGCAGGAAAACCCCATGAATGTGTACAGTGGCACCAATGTAAAGGGCATATAGCAGCCAGGAGGGAGACAAGGATCTGTCATTTCATTTCATCCAACTCTGGAACCACCTGTGTCTGGAATCTCCCAGTACCTTGAGTGGTGTCCTGCTTCCCAGCCTGCCTTCCAGATGGTGGTTCAGATCAGAAGCCAAAACTGAACCAGCTTTCTCAGGAATGCACCTTCTCTCTCTCTCTCTCTCTGTGTGTGTGTGTGTGTGTGTGTGTGTGTGTGTGTGTGTGTGTGCGCGCGCGCGTGCTTTATTCTTTGGTTTGTTCTTATCATACTTCCATACTCAGCAGCAGCCTCACTTAACCATCGCACTGTAGGAGCCCTAATTAAGGAGATAGCTAAGATTGCAGTTAGCTGAGAGCCATAAAAGATATTCAAGTTTCACCTGATATGCATACATTCATCTAAGAATCTTTTTATGCCCCCGTGAACACTGTGTGACGCACCTGTAAGCTCGAGCTGTAAGCACTTGTTCTTGTTAAAGCAAAATGTATTTAACCAGGTGAGGGTTAGTGGGTGGTGGTTGGAGTTAGTGTGGTTGGAGTTAGAGGAGAGTTGGAGTTGCAGTTGGAGTTCGAGAGGTTGTTGGAGCTGGGGAGAGAGAAGTTAGAAGAGAGAAGAATAAAAGAACTTTTTCATTTCCATCCTGCCTCCAAATTTTTCTCCCGCAGCGTCGTAGCTGCAAGTGGCAGCAGCAGGCAGCTACATTGTACAGCTCCAGCAGAGGGTTTTCACTTGCCATCCTGAGGCGTCTATTTTCCACCAGTAGTTCCAAAGACCAGGGGTTCCATGAAAACCTGATATCTTGCCTTCAAACTTGCTGTGCCCAAGCAAGGCTCCAATTCTTCAAGCATTGAAAAGCTTTCTAATAGCAAGAGACACAGGCTGGTGGTGTAGTGAGAGCTCTGAACCACTTGGTTCTCTGGTTAGGCACTACCTCTCTGTCTTTCTATGTTCTCATATGGCATGTGGTTAAGAATGCCGTCCTACGGGCTCTTTTTGGATAACTGTGGCCATGTTTGTGCACAACCACATCCTGCAAATATAAGGGTGGCCTTAGCTTTCTCATGATGCCATGGTGGTCTATCAGTGCAGTTTAGAGTGGACATTCTGAGCACTGAATGGCCCATTGGTGTTGACCCCCCTGAGGTTAGCATTCAGTCCTTGCAGACATTTAGAGAATGTCAACGTGGCTCCCAGACATGGTCTCAGAAAGGATTATTGCTGTTATTTGAACCCAGTCTATGCTTTTTTTCCTCTCTCCTCTGGAAGGATTCTCAGGTTAACTAACCCAAAGAAAAATGGTGTCCATTCAAACAAATGGTACAGAGCTATTGGAGTTTGAGTTAACCTTCTGATACTTTCTATTTTTCTACCACAGACAAATGTCATGTTAGCAATCCCTACCACATTCCTTTTTGTTCTTAGCATAAAACAGGCCTCTGGCTCCTCTGATTACCCGGGAATTGAGGCACCATCTTGATGGTAAGGACATGGTGGTCTTCACTCTGTAACATGAAGACTGGGGACAGCTGAACAAATCCTCAGTTAACCCACAACCCAGCACCCTCTGAGTTTTCTCTTCATGTAAATCTGACCTATGCTGACTATTTGGTTAGGACAGCTTCTAATTAGAGACTTGCATCCAGATTAATGGGTGCTTGGTTTGCCTAAACCATTTTCTCAACCATATTTTTGTTTCTTTTGTTCATCATTTCATAAGCTCCGCTGAGAGAAGAGGAGAATTAACCAGAGAAAATCTCCTCTGAATCCCCTCAGCTCACCCCTCAGGTCTAGGATAATTTCCCTAGTGTCATTTGCCCAGTGCTTTGCATAGGAAAGGAGCTCAGAAAGGACTTGTTAAGTGAAAGAACAGTAGTGACCCCTGACACATGGCCAGTGTTGTTGTTTTGGGTGTGAGGTGTGTCTCCCAAAAGCTCTCATGTGAGACAATGCAAGCAGGGTTGGAGGGAGAAATTATTAGGTTACAAGAGTCTTAACCCAATCAGTGAATTAATCCCCTGAGGGGGATTAACAGAGTGATAACTGAAGGTGGGTAGAATGTGGCTGGAAGAGGTGGGCACTGGGGCGTGGATTTGGGGTATGTATATTTTAATGTGCCAAGTGGAGTCTCTCTGTGCCGTCTCTCATTATGCAGCTATTTCCTCACTTACATTAGGAGCAATGTGCAGCTGTCAAGAAAGTCCATTGTTTAAAGTTACTATTTCACAGGCAGGATAAGGAGCACCAGAACTGGTGAAATATCTTAGTAAGAGAGTTCCTTCATTCCCCAGGAGCTGTGTGACTGAGAGCAAGGTCAAGGTTGATAAGACTCTAGCACACAGCCTTCCCATGGAGAGCCTTGCCATAGCAAACTGGGCATACAGCATCTTTGCACAGAAACTTTCCCAGGCACCAAGCATGCCACAGCCATTAAGTCCCCAATCTCAGACACTGGTCTCCCAATCACTGTTATCGCTCTCCACATCAGCAGGTAGTTAGTCTTCTTTCAGGTAATCCAGCTTTGCATAGAGCAGAGTTTGGACCCAGGCAATTCAACTCAAGAACCATTGATCTGGGAGGGATGTTACACTGGATAAATGGATAGATAATACTGGTTTCAGAGGTTGGCCAAGTCACAAAAACAAAACCCAACATGTCCCCCCCGCCCTCTCTCTTGGAGGAGTCAGAGTCCTGTGGATCCTTCTCTGTTTTACAGAGAGGAGGCATTGCCTCTGTTTTTAAGTTCCAAGTTAATTGTTTCTTCAACATCCAAGAGATTTTTTCTTGAATACACACAAAAATTAATTAACTTCATTATAGGTTTAATCCATGATTCCTGAGATGTTTGTTTTCATGATTCTATAATTAAGTCTAGAAATATCAGGAGAAAAAAATATACATTAACAATTAGATAGACACTGAATCTAGCTTGTTTAATTGGGGGGGCTTATTCTAAACCAAGAATTTTGTTCAGTCACCATGGATACCGAACTTTGGTTTATTTTGGTTTTCTCTCTCATAAGTTACTCTATTACTTTTTTCAAAGCCCCTTCAGTTATATCTTGGGATCACCAACCTCAATAGAAAGAGTCCCACTTGGTTTGGAAGGGGTCGACCCACACCAGCAGCAGGAGTGGACACAGAATCCAGGCCCACTGTAGGCATCCACATCTCTGACCTGGATCAGTCAAGTGATGGAAAGGTGGGTCCATGTCAGGAAATGAAGTGCTCAGTGTGAATTTTTTATTAGAAATACTGGGAAGCCCACATTTCTCTCAGTACCAGGGGACCAGAGGGAGTTGTAATGGGATTGTGATGTGTCACTAATTATTACAGCTAGGTGAAGGCACACTTGAAGGATCATTACTCAACTTTTGAACATATGTTTGAAAATTTGATAATAAAATTGTATGCTATAAGCATATTTTTTAATTATAGAAATTTTTAAAAGTATAAAAATAAAAATTTGAAAATAATCACTCAGGAAGTGTTGTACCAAAGAGTTGCAGATGGAGGAGATGGAGGGAGAAGAGTTTGGGCAGACTGATGTTGTTTATTGTTTAAGCTCTTCATTAATATTTTCTTATTATTTCACTTTAGCCATATACTACCTTAATGCTTTTTAAACAAAATGAGTTTCAACTATGTCACATTTTCAATACAGTGTATGTGCTGACGTCGTGGTCTTCCATAATCTCATTCTGCATGTTTTCCACATTGTCTGTCTTCTTGCTCTCCTTTCCTCTCCTAGCCATGATGTGCATCTTCCTGTGATGTTTACACATCTCTTCTTCTACAGAGACTGCTCCCTTCCCCTGGTTCTTTCCTTGCCTCTTTCTGGCCTCCCTCCACAAAAGGGTGGAAAACTGCTGGGCTTCCTCTCTGTAGAACAACAGCAAGTCAAACTAAACACATATTTTTTTTTTAGAATTATATTTTAAGATATAAGAAACCATAGTATATAGTTTATGGTTATCATAAACTGTTGAAATACCTTCATTTTTTTCTGTTAAGTATTCAATGTTCTTTAAGGAGACGTTAAACGTGAATGATCTGTAACCTTTTTGAAATGTCAATCGTTTCAACTTTTTTTTATCTTTTAGCTTAATATCAGTAAAAAAAAAAAAAGCAGTTCTGTTTAATGTTGCATATAATAAATAAGATCCTGTGCTATGAAGGAAATACACTGCATGTGTTCTTTAGGCCACATACAAAGAAAACCGTGTTCAACATCCTTAGCAATCAGGAAGATGCAAAACAAATCTACGCTGAGATTGCAGCTCACTCCACTTAGACTGAATGCAAATAACAACAAATGTTGGCAAAGAAGTGGAGGGAAAGTTATGTTACATTACATTGCTGGTGGGACTGCAAATCAGTACAACCACTCTGGAAAGTAGAATGGAGATTCCCCAAAAGACTGGGAATGGAAACACCAAATGCCCCAGTTATACCACTCTTATCCAAAAAATTAAAATCATCAGTATACTATGGTGATAAATGCATACCAATATTTATAGCAGCAACAGTTCACAATAACCAATTTATGGAGTAAGACTAGATCTTCGCCAGCAGTCGAACGGATTTTTAAAAGTATGGCATATGTACACAATGGATTTTCATTGAACAATAAAGGAAAATAAATTGTGCCATTTGCTGGTAAGTGGATGAAACTGCAGACTCTCATGCTAAGTGAAATAAGCCAACTCAGAAAGTCAAGGGTTGAATGTTTACTCTCACATGTGGAATCTAGAGAAAGAAAATCCGGGGAGGGGAGGGAGGTATTTTGCCCTTCATGAAAGTGTGTTTTTCCCCTTCATAAAAATAGAAGGTAAACCTGTTGAGTAGAGGAAGGGAATCAAGAGAGAGAGGGGGATGGGGAAATCCTGGGAAACAAAGTCTAGCACATTATGCGATGTCCATGTATGACTGTACCACAACGAATCCTCCCTATATGTAATTATAACACACTCATTGAAGGAATAATAATACTAATAATAGAAGGGAGATCAGCAGCAGGGAGAAAGGAAAGGTACTGGAAAATGAGACTTATCTCATTATATTATATGCTTGTATGAATATGGCATGATGAATACCACAATCATGTAAAATTATAATGCACCAAATCAATCAATCAATCAATAGAGAGTGAGAGAGTAAAGAAAACTTAGGGCCAAATTAAATGGCCACTAGGAGGCGCCAGCCAGCCAGCTGGGCTGAGAGACTTTTCCTAAAGGACCCAAAGGCACTGTGAGCTGGCAGTTGCTTGGGGAAAGGACCCTGTAAATTCAGACTGGTGTGTCTGTATTCTTAAGGTTTTCTTTTTGCCATGAAGATTTAGCCTAGAGGCCATTCCATCTGACCATGCCTTCTTGCTTCATGCTCCCATACAGCCGGGATTTCCTCACACACACTACAACCAGCCAGCCTGCAAGTTCTCTTCTGACTGCATGGGGTTTCATAAGAGCAGGGATCATATGATTCTTATTCACAGCTGCATGTCCAGCACCAAGCACGGACCTGTCTCGTGTTAGTTTCGCTGTGGGTAATTTTTTACACTAATACATTCCTAACAACACTGAATGGTAAGGAAAAAGACCAGAAGAGGAATACTGATGGCTATACCTTCACTGTCTTAAAAAGGCCTCAATTTAACCTTACTTAGGAAAATGCTTTCACTCTTCCACAAACTTGAGTGGAATGATAACATTTTCTGTTTGTATCTCCTGAATACGGTCTGCATTGTGAGGGTGATTTTTCCATTAATTCTTCTTTCCCCTTTTATCAGGATTCTATTTTCCAGACTTTCTTCTGTGTTTTGAGAAATAATTGATTATTTATCTAAATTTTCATGCCCCAATTTTTTCTGGGCTTCATCTGTCCTCTATTTCTATGTCAATCCTTCTCTACAAATTAACATTTCTAGCCAAAGTGAACGCTGATGTAGATATGTTATTTTGAATGAATATTTTCTTCCTTATGTCATATTATTAGATTCTGGAGGAGATATTTATCCCACCATAAGAATTCACACCAATGTTTTCTCTCATATGAAAGTGGAATGGACTCAGCTGGGGAAGGAAAAGGGGATGGGAGAGGGTTAAGAACGGGGGTATCAGTAGGTTGGATACAATCAAAGTTCATTTTATGCATGCATGAAATTGTCACAATTGTAAGAGCCTTTGATGAGGAAGTAGCTCTGAGATGGCGGCTGGCTGAGAGTCAAGAGGTGGCACTTACTTGTTTGTCAAAAGCAAGGCTTTGTTTACTACAACTTACACATGACTTTTGTAGTAGCTCGTGTTCACTGCGTGCTGCACCTGTAGGTCGGGCTTGGGAGACACGTGTAATGCCTGTTAAGAGAACTAATGCACCTGTGATGGGTAAAGAGTATTTAAACAGACTGTAGGGGCGGAATCAGAGAGAAGATAGAGAAGGAAGAAAGAAGAAGAAGGAACAATAAAGGAACCACTCATTCCCAGTCTGCCTCTGATTTCTTTCCCGTGGTCTTGTTGCTGCAGGTGGCAACACACAATGAAAATCATTATCCTATAAAATTAATATGCATAAATAATTATAATTTAAAAAGCAATAGAGAGAATGAGGACAAGTCCAGTTGGATTGCAGCATGTAGAAAAGGGTGGTAGGAAATCACACCACAAACACAAGCTACCATTATGCTGCGGAGAGCCTTGGATGCTGATGTGAATATGCCACAATTGTTCACATCAGTACTTGCTTTTTTTTCCATATATAAATTTTATTTTTTAAAGTCAAGTGTATTTTGACATAATATATATATATATGTATATATTATAACTTATCCTAAATAGGAACCATTCTTGTGGTTGTACATGATGTGGAGTTTCACTGGTTGAATACTCATATAACATAGGAAAGATATCCAACTCATCCTGTCTTTCACATCAGTATTTTCATAGTCAAAAAAATTAAAGTCAGTACTTTATAGTTACCAAGAGAATCATGACAAATTAAGTACAAAAAAACATTCAAATTTTTTGTATGACTTCCCATCTGTAAAGCAAGACAGCTGAGATGGCTATTAATAGCAACTTCACACAGGTACCTCAGTTTTGATCTGTCTCCTTTTCTGTAAATGAGAACAAAAAGATGCTATTAGCCTACTTTCGAATTTTGTGCAATCACTGAACACAGATTCCTGTGATGAGAAGTGTTTTTTGTTTTGTTTTGTTGGCTCTTTGGTTTTTGTTTTGTTTTGGCCCTTTGGACTACTTTAACCAGGAGCTTTTGAGTAGAAACCTAAGAAACATCTCTGATGTGCTTATTCTGCAAGCAAAATTCCCCCGACATATCTCAGCATTAGCAGCTAGTGCAACAAGAGTCAGTCAATCCAAGCATGAGGCGTGGCTGGGGTTTCCATGGAAGGGCAGCTATTTTTCAAATAGCTGATGCTATTTGCTTACAAGCATTTCATGATGTCCATATTCTCAGAACGCTCTTCTCTCACACTTGTCCCTCTTATAAGGTCTTTGGTACCACCTCTGGCTTCCATTTTGACAAGTCCTGTTGTATGAGTATTTCCTGGTTCTCTAGGAAGATGGTTTGGTTTCCACAGGAGAACTAGGTTTTGTACACACAACCCTTTGATCTGATTCACTCTCTGTTTGGGAAAGCCATGAAAATTTTTTTCATAAAAAATTAAAATGTCCCTTCTATGAACTCCTGAAGATGATGAAGGGAGAGGACATTATTTTGAATGTTTAGTAGAGGGTAGGAAATCTGGTATTATTAAAAAAAAGTTTAGAATTGAGGTGGCAATCCAACTCTGTATAGCTCATCTCTGGACAGCCCAACCTGGGCCAGTATACACTGCTGAAGGCTGACCAACATCTGGCCCCATCTCTGGATAGCCAACCTCTGGTACTGCTGGGCCTCTGCACAGCTCACCGCCACCCCCAAGCCTCCTAGCACAGTGCAGCTCTAGGATAGTCCTGCCTTTAGATAGTGTGCCCACTGGGACTGCCGGATTCTGGGTAAGCCTGCCTGAGGAAGTGCCACCTCCGTACAACACCATCCAGGGACAAATAAGCAGACTCAGAGAACAGCCCCACCCAGAACAGCCACAGCTTTGGAGAGCCCCACCCTGGGACAGCCCCACCTTGGAACACCTGGACCCTAGAAAAGCCCTGTCCCAGGGCAGCCAGGCCACTGGAAAGTCACACTGCGCTTTAGCAGGTGCAATCCATCCAGACCCAAGCCTCCAAAGTGTAAGTATTTCAGTCCAACTACCTCCTAAGATGGAGGCCCTGGGAGACACTAGAGGGGTGCACACCTGAGGAGCCAGAAGATGTCTTATGCTATTCCCACTGTAGGGACGTCTTAGATCTAGTTTTTCGTTCCGTTTCGTAATCTGGTGCTATTTGCCTGTTGATTCAAAACACATTTCTGTCGTGACTTTGAACTTAAGAACCACAAAGCCGTGCTTGATATATGCACTGCAAGGGGTGGGGGCACATGGTGAAGCACATTTAGTTGTAGAGTTGTGGGCTTGCTGTTCCAGCACAGATTAGTCATCTGGCCTTATTTTGTTTTTGTTTTTGTTTTCCTGTCAACTTGGGAGAAAGGAAAGACTTCTTGTCTTCTCAGAGGGAGTTAGCACCATGTTGAACTTCAGGTTCTTTATCTCTCTCCACTGTCCTTTTCCACTCCTCAACCCTAAGCTGAGATCACCCAATGCTCTCACTCTTCTGGAAACATTGCTATGAAAGACGAGGTAGATGGGAAGCAGAGGAGGAAGAGAATTCCAGGGAAATGCAGGGCACACTCAGGGATGCCACACTTACTAGAGAATTTCTGAAAGTGATGGGGTGTGTGTGTGTGTGTGTGTGTGTGTGTGTGTGTGTGTGATTCCACTCAGCACTGGAGTGACAGACCTGGAAGCCTTAAAAACCAGGGTGAAACACAGCAAGTTTCACCTGTGGGCAGTAGATGCCATGTGAGAGTTCTTATTGGACTTCTCAAGGAAAAACATTGTGGATTGGAATGCAACCTGGGGACTAGAACCAGGTTTAGTCTAGACATGAATGAAACTAAAAGGCCTGATATTTGACAGAGAAGATTGGCAGAAGGAACTGGAACTGCAGTTGGAAGTAGGAGGGAAGAAGAAGGAAGACGGAGGGTGCAAGTGTTTGGCACCAGATCGGGTACTTTCCTCAAAGCAAAACCTGTTTTATTTGGGAAGACATCCCAGAAAGCCCAGTGAGGTAGTGGAAAAAGTGATACAAGGAAGGAGGGAACCCAGGAAGGGCTGTGGCTGAGCTCTTTCCTTTTGAACACCGTGGCTAGTCCTTCCAGGGCCCCTCTGAGGGATTCTATAAGATACCACGCAAGACAGATGCTGGACATGTATCCATGGCTCCCTCCACTGGGTGGAGGTACCTGGGATGTCCACTCACCACATAGTGGAACTTCTCTGTGCATCTGAGTGCACAGGAAATTCCCCCACAGTGAGCCCACATGGGTGGAGTGAGGGAAACAGCAGGGCCACCAGAGTGCCAACTGCATTGACCACATCTCTTGGGGAAGCTAGAAATAGCAGAAGCAAGATGAGTATTGATTTACTCAGTGCTCACTGTGTATACCATATGTGTTCTCATCTTTAGAAGCAGTTCTCCAAGGGATGTTATTCTCTTTTTATACTTGGGAAAACTGAGGCCAAGTAATGTATCCCAAGGGCTGCTCTGAAGGGAGCAGTGTAATGAGTTCAGTGTTAGGCATACCAAATTTTAAAGACCTCCAGAAACTACAGAATACCAAAGCAGACACCTTCCATTCAGGCAGAGAAGATATATAGCAACAGGCATTTCCAAACTCATATAGTCAAAGCTGTCAGAACCAATGCAGATTCTGGCAAGTGATGTGACTTTTCTGTCCAAAGAAATCAAAATTATGTGAACCAATGCACATCAACTTAACCCTGGCCTTGACCTTAGGGGCATAGGAAGGAGCTGGATCCTGTCCTCCCTGCCTTGGTTCTCCAGCCACTCTGGTGCTTCTCTCACTGATCAGGGGCCAGGCTTGTAATGCTTTTGGTTCTCACTTCATTACCACATTCTCGTGGAGGTCCTTTCTGTCATCCAATTGGAAAGAATCCTCTAATCCTCCATATCTCCCCGCCATGCTTTATTTTATGATACTGATAATTTGAAGTTGCATTGTGTGTCCCTAATGACCCTCCTGTTAATTCATTGTCCTGTTTGGGGTCCACTTCTGAATTGTTCATGGATTTACCCCTAGTGTGAAAACAGTGCTTGGCCCACTGTGGGAGCCCAGGACAAGTTTTCAGGTGAATGCATTTAGTTCTTTGCTTCACTCCTTCCTCCATCTGTTTTGACCAACCTGAGTCTTTGCTTTTCTCTGCAGCAGCTGGTAAAACCATGGCAACAACTCCTGATGCTGCCTTCGAGGCCCTCATGAATGGTGTGACAAGCTGGGATGTCCCCAAAGGCCCCATCCCCAGTGAGCTCCTTCTTATTGGAGAGGCTGCCTTCCCAGTGATGGTGAATGACAAGGGCCAGGTTCTCATCGCTGCCTCCTCCTATGGCCAAGGCCGCCTCGTGGTCATGTCCCATGAGGACCACCTGTTGCATGTGGGCTTGGCTCCATTTCTCCTCAGTGCAGTGGGCTGGCTCCGCTCCTCCCCTGGGGCTCCCGTTGGAGTGCACCCATCCCTGGCGTCACTAGTAAAACTGCTGAAGGGCTCTGGGGTTGAGGCCCAGGTTGAGCCAGAACCTAGAGAGGCCCTGGGTGTTTACTGCACCAGTGCCTACAATAACAGCTTGACTGCCAGCCTGGTCCAGTTTGTGAAACAGGGAGGGGGCTTGCTGATCGGGGGCCAGGCCTGGTATTGGGCCAGTCAGCATGGCCCTGACAAGGTGCTTTCCAGCTTCCCTGGGAACCAGGTGACAAGCTTGGCTGGAGTGTACTTCACTGATATCCATGGGGACAGAAGCCAGTTCAAGGTCTCCAAGAAGGTGCCCAAGATCCCACTGCATGTCAGGTGAGTGTGTCTTCCCTACTTAAAGAGTGTAACTCATGTTAATCAATAAATAGGGTTGATCTCCTTACCCTCGGTGAACTTCCATTTCAAGACAAGTGGTTTTCCACATATGTTGGAACCACCACAAATCAAAAACAGGGCAGTCAAAATGCACCAAGACACAAGAGAGGTTGTCCTCACTGCCAATTCCCCCTATGACCAAAGCAGTAATCCACTTAATAGAAAGCTAATTTTAGAGTCCATCTCCATGTGCAGCACCTGGCACATACAGAGTGCTTTTTGATTTCTCTTAAGTCAAGGAATGAACTTTGGTTTGCATGAGCTCTTACCATGGACCTGGCGCCATTCTTTTCCAAAGAGGTCGAGCATGAGATCAAAACAGTCAAACTATGCTACCATGAATCTTTACTCCACTAAATAATAGAACAATTAAGGAATAAAATAGAAGGTTCTCTGTCAGGTGTTAATAAGAATCATAAGGGAAAACAAAGCAGGCACAGAGATAGCCTGATGTGACAAGGAGGGGTACATGCTGTTATTATCTGGGGTCCATTGGGGAAGGCATATCAGTCAGCTGAGCCAGGATTTGATGGTGCCTAATCAGAAAGAATTTGGGATACAGAACTGATCATACAGCTGACAAAAGAATTGAAATCCACACTGAGCCACCATAACATTAACTGCATCAAGACACACAGAGGTAGGTGGTAGTATTAGTAAAGCCCAGGAGCTATGGCCACCTGGCTGACACTGAGCCATGCTATGCCTGAGCAGCAGGACTGGGTCCACAGAGGGAGGTCAGTGGGAGCTAGAGTCTTGGAGAAGACACAGTGGTTATCAGAGGTGTGGCCAGAAGAGGACAAATGTCTTGGATTCCTCTTCCTTCCTGCTTTCAGCCAAAAATCTCCACTTCTTTGAACTGAACCCAGCAGACTCCAGAGGTATGGCAGCCCAAGATATGCAGCTCGCTGCAACACAGTGGATGTCTGAGAATAGTGGGAAGTGGGTATGTGTGCCAGCAAGCAAAGGGCCACGTTAAAGAGCTTGTCTGAAAAGTAACATTTGAAAAGACAAGTGAAGGAAGTAAAGAAATGGGCCATACAGACATCCCTCAGAAGAAGAATCCAGGGAGAGTAAGGAGCAAGGGTGAAAAACTAATCCAAAGCCAATTTGGTACGTTCCAGAAAGATCAAGGAAGACATAAAGATTGGAGCTGTGTGAATAAAGGCTGGATGAATAGGAGGTGAGGCTATCTAAGACCTTATTGTGCACAGTTGGAACCATAAATGTTCATAAGAAGATGGAGAGACAGTTTGGAATTCATAGAGAGGATTAACATGAAGTGACTGTTAGTTCCAAAGGAATCCTCTGCTTGATGGTGAACAGACTATAAGAAGCAGAGGTTGTGTCAGGTGACCCATTAGGGGGCCCCTAAAATAGACCCTGTGAGAGGTGGTGGTGACTTGACTAGGGTATAGCAGTGAAGCTAACTGGAAGTGGTTCAGTTGTTGGATACACTTCAAAGGTAAGACACGCTTGGCTGGTGGACTGAAGAAAAGAGAAAGAGGGTTAAAGAACAGTTGAAATGTATGGTCAGAATGACTTACAGGAGAGTATTGCCAAATGGGTCATTATGAGAAGACAGATAAGAGGGATAGGGTGTTTGAATTTGGATATTTGGGGTTCAAGATATTACAGAGTGTATTTTTCCATGTGTAACAAAAGGCTGACTACAGTGAATTAAGCAAGAAGGAGTATTTTTTTTCATGCCACATGAAGTCCATGGAGGTAGGTGGTCCAGGCCTATTGCAGAGCCTCTATGGTGTCCCCAGTTCATTCTCTCTGTCTCCCCACCCTTCTCCCCACTCCTGTCACGGAGTGTTGCTTCTATCCTGACAGCCACAGGTTGCCAGTACGTCTCAGGCACTGGAATTACACCCAAGCAGTAAAGAGGCAGAATGGGTGCACCTGCTGGGCCTGTCTTCTTTTGAAAATCCTATTTTTCTGGAAGCCCTAACCAATAGACTTTCATTTATTTCTTAGTGGCCAGAACTAGGTCCTGTGGCCAACACTGATCAGTATCCCTAGCTACTACGCATGCTGAGTCCTTGAATGTTTTTAAGTGGGCATTGGCATCCCTTATATGACAAAGATTCTGCTACAAAGAAGAAGGGGGTGTATTAATATTACATGAGGAACTAGCAGTGTCTTGGAGCCTCGGTCCCATGCCCTGGCACACTGGGAATCTCTTTCCTTCTGGGTTGGTTGGGGTTGGGGAAGTGATGTGATTACCAGGGACATTGGGGTAGATTTGATTTGCTCCAACTTTGTTTTGATTATGACATGAAGGAACAAACAGATGAAATCAGATCACCATAATTCCTCTTAGTTGTTTCAAGGGACTCTCCTTTTCAAAATACTAAACCTGTTTTTCTTCATCTACACTACATTTCCTATCCTGCCACTGGATCTGAGGCATGTTTTGTGAACTTTCCAAGTTTTCAAAAATGGTAAACTTCAAACATAATCAAAAGTAGGGAATAGTGCACTGAACCCCATTACCCAAACCCAATAATAGTCTACTCGATAGCAATGTCATTTCCTCTACAGCTCCACCTCTCCCCACCTCATGTTATCTTGAATCAAACAGCAGACATATGACACCATCCATATTTCTCTATGTATCTGTTATGAAATGAACTCTGGAAAACATAATCATAAGGTACTATTATGACACCAGAGAGAATAGTCCCTTAATGTTACCATTCATTTCCACAATTATCTTTTATTATTTCAAAATTTGTTGGCATTGGTATTAAAATAAAGCCCAAGTATTTTGAGTTTTTTGATAGAACTTTGAGATCTCTTATAAAAAATTGACTTTCCTTTCCAACTTTTGATTTTTTTTTAAGACACCAGGTAGTCTGTCCTGAAATTTTCCTTCAGTCTGAATTTTACTAATAGCATCTCTGTGGTGATGTTTGATGTATCACCTTTCCCTCCACTACTGTAAATTAGAAGTGAGCTCTAAATTCCACAGGAGGGTTGAGAAAGACTAAGGCATAAATCCCCTGTTTTTGGAATAAAAGGTTTTGTTGTTGTTTTTTTTTTTTTTAACAGAGCCATGTCCATTCATTTCCAAATTGTCTGTGGTTGCTTTCAAGCTACAGTGGCCAACATGAGTCATTTTAGCAGAGACGTCTTGCCCACAAACCTAAAATATTTATCTGGCTCTCCAAAGATTCCTGTTTCTGTTAAGGGGAAATGGTATTTAGAAACCACAGTCTGGGGTGTAGGATGTTCACTGCTGCTGAGTCAATCATTCTTCTAAGAAAAAAAAAATTAAGGCAAATACATTAAGAGCTCATATGGTTACTTCTCATTCTAATTCAGTCTACAGGATGGTTATTATTTCAGCAATCTGTGTCTGTTTCTCCTTTTTTTTCATCCACAATGACAAATCCCACTTCTGTAAATCCAACATAATGACACATTGGCTTTACCCCACAGTGTACAACAACTCTTACAAAATTGAAATAATAATACAAATACCAGCCTTAGGATTGTTGAAACAGTTAAAGATTATTTTCAGTGCTTTTTACCTTATGCTATATTTGTTAGGTATATATAAAGTCAAATTACTATCCTTTAAAGTCCCTTAGAATAGTTCCTCTCTTTGTGGTTATACCACTAGGTGGTTATAATGTCAATTCATTTGTTTATTTTGCTTTTTGAAATTACTATTGTAATTTGTTTTATAAATATGCAAAACAGTTCCAATCCAAAACAAAATCTTAATTTTCTCTCCCTGTCCCTTCATACAATTGCCTTCTTCCTGTTCTCCCCCATTTTGTGGATTAGTGCTTCATTATTTGTTTATACATAAACAAACATACACACATATTAATAGGCTTCTCTTTTTTTGGATAAGGTAGTAGCATGCTCTGTACATTTTTCTCCACCTTTCTTCTTTCACTCAACATTATTGTCTGGATTGGCTTCATAATAGTATATAGAAATGCACTAAGATTTCTATTATACTACATGGCATGGATATAATATAGTTTCTTTATAAATTTCTTATTGACAAACATTTGACTTTTCAGTATGTGTTTTTTAGTTTTCCAGTATTTTTGCTATTACTGATATACTGTAATGAATACGCTGGTGCATAAAGCTTCATGTTTTTGCCACATCCCTGGAAATGGGAGTGCTGAGTGACAGGGGAAGAGCATGTGTAATTTTGTGGGGCATTGCCAGTTCCCCTTGTTGTAGGTATGGTTTCTAGGAGGCAGACTCAGAGACAGAGATGAGGATGCAGAAAGTTTATTAGGGAGTGCTTTCAGTAGGAGGGTGGAGGGAAAAAGGATTGGACAGGAGGAAAATGGGGGTTATGAGGCAAATTCTCCTTAACACACATTGATATTTTCACTATTAAGTGAAGCACTAGAAGAAACACAAATGTCTATAATCAATTCTTAAATACTGTATGGTATATCCTACAGTTATACCATAGGCTTGAACACATAATATTGTATTCAAATACCTTTTAAAAGAAAAGGAAAATATTCATGATACAATAGACAAAAAAATGAATCTCTGTTGTGAATCTCTGTTAAAATGATGACAAATTCATTAAAACAACATAAATATAGTTTGCAAAACAAAACACTAGAAGAAAATATGATAAAATATGGAGTGTATGTTTCTGGTAATAAGTTGATAATGATTATTTCAAACATTTCTGTCCTCTCCAAAATTTTATAACTTGAAAAGCAGACACTTTTTACATTACTTCTTTGCCTTCCCACAACTTTCAAATGATAGGAAAATGTTCCAGGTCACATTAAGATATCTTTCCTCAACCCAATATTATTTGCATTATTTTCATTGTCCAACAAAAGCAAAAAGAAATGTATTTTCAGAACAGTTCAGTTTTCCTTTTTTTCTAGTTCCTGGCATCCATTCTTTCATTCCTATAAAATATATGACTGCCTCTAAAATCCACACACTGTTCTGGGCTCTGGGAGTGTTTATTTAGATCTGTACTCATGTGACTGACAGAAGTGTGCTGACTGCTCAGGCAACAGTGGATGAAACCTATATTCCCCATTGCTGGGTTTTGTTATTGGTAAATTATTTTATCAAAAAAATGACATTAAAGAAATTGAATATGTAAGTTCAATAATGTTTTCCCTTTCTAAATCTTCTATCTTTATGTATCATTTTTGCTAGTTATGATTACATACTTGTATTTTATATTCTGCTTAAAAACATTTTTGTTTCTACAAATCATCTTTTTAATGAGAATCAAATTTTTTTTTTAGTTGTAGATGGACACAAACCTTATTTTATGTATCTTTATGTAGAGCTGGGAATCAAATCCAGGGCCTCACACATGCGAGATGAGCACTTTACCACTGAGCCACAACCCCAACCGGAGAATATTTAGTTCAATACTTTAGCTGACCAAATTGGAAGAATTCCCTGAAGTGTTTGTATGGAGAATGTGGATCTTAAGATATGCAAATAGTGCCACCAACTCTCTTTCCACTGTTTCATCAAATCCATGACAACACCAGCTGAAAGAAGCACCAGCATTTTATGTATCACTGAGAAAGAACAAACACTGCCAAGTAAGCAATGATAGGCCTTCAGTTGTAACAAATTAAAGAATATGTATACAACTGGATGAAACAAACTGAATTACATGCTGAAATCCTCAATGCCATTGGTAAGAATGAAAAACTGAAGGAACCATGTTCTCTTTCTCTGTTCAGGTTGCTCTTGTCAGTGGTTCATTAACAGCCTGTGTCTCTCTGTCTCCCATGTCTCCCAGGTGTGGGCAGCAGCTTAGCCAGGACCAGCAGCAGCTCCTGGAAGGGATCTCTGAGCTGGACATCCAGACAGGGGGAGACCCCTCCCAGCTGCTGGTGCACGGGGCCCTGGCCTTCCCTCTGGGGCTGGATGCCTCCCTCAACTGCTTCCTGGCTGCTGCCCACTATGGCCGTGGCCGGGTGGTCGTGGCTGCCCATGAGGACATGCTCTGTGCTCCCAAGATGGAGCGCTTCCTGCTCAATGCTGTGCGCTGGCTGGCCAGAGACCAGAAAGGCAAAATTGGGGTGAACACAGGTCTAAAAGATCTGCATGCTCTACTGTTGAAGCATGGCCTGCAGTCCAAGCTGGAGTCCCATCTGACCAGTGACATAATCGTCTACTGCTGCAAGGCTTACAGTGACAAAGAGGCCAAGGAGCTACAGGAGTTTGTGGCTGAGGGTGGGGGGCTGCTGATTGGAGGTCAGGCTTGCTCTTGGGCCTCCGAGAACCCAGGCCGCTCTGCCTTGGCCGCATACCCTGGCAATGTCATCCTCAACTGCTTTGGCCTCAGCATCCTGCCTCGGACTCTCAGCCCAGGCTGTTTCCCTGTGCCTACTCCTGAGATGAGGAGCTACCACTTCCGTAAGGCAATGTCTGAATTCCAGATTTTGTTGAACCACGGTGCTGAGAACATGGAAAAGAGCCATCTGGCGAAGCTGGGAGTGGATGGTGCAGCCTTCCTCCAGATTCCTGCCCAGGGGGTTCCTGCCTATGCC
Source organism: Tamias sibiricus (assembly GCA_025594165.1). Taxonomy (NCBI): domain Eukaryota; kingdom Metazoa; phylum Chordata; class Mammalia; order Rodentia; family Sciuridae; genus Tamias; species Tamias sibiricus. The sequence continues at coordinate 128,959,545 of CM046664.1, read as the reverse complement.
TCCTTACACCGGCTCCTGAGGAAGATGCTGCAAAGGTCGGGCCTCCCAGCTGTGAGCAAGGAAAATCCAGTGGCCAATAACTCTTGTGAGGCCACAATGCTCTATCTGGCCACATCTTTGGCACACTCTGGGACCAACTGCTCCCAGCTAGCTGAGAGCCTTGGCACACGAACCTGCCCCTCCAGTGTGCAAGCTTCAGAAGACCCCATCACTGTGGAGATCAATGGAACCAATCCAGGTATGGCGTGAACAGAGAGTGCCAGAACGTTCTAGACCAGGGGGCAGGTGGGCTAGGCTGGCTTCACAGGACCTGCAGGTACTGATGCTCAGGAAGCTGGTTCCATGCTTTATCAGGGACTTGCAATAAGACAGGGGGTTGGAGTTCTGCTTAAGGTTTAGGAGGGGTGAGTCATCCTGGGAGAAGCTGGACCTGTGGTGGGGCTGGGAGGCTCCAGGTGGAGATGGAGTCCTGTGGGAACTAACAACTCAACTTTCTCCTCACTTGTCAGGCAATGAGGACTCCTGGGTGAGCACTGGGCTCTATCTCCTGGAAGGACAAAATGCAGAAAATCTCCCTGTCTGAATCTGCCACCTCTGTTGGCCTGAAGGTAGGGCCAGCCCCCCAAATCAGTAACTCCCCACCTGCCTCCTCCTCGTCCTCTCTCTTGATTCAGTTCCCGGAACTAAAAAAGGAAGGTCTATTCTGTGCTCTTAGATTTCAGAGATGAAGCAGCCAAATTTTAGGGCACCTATGTGACTAACTGGTCTCCCTATTGCTAATATCAAGGCTGAGCTCACTCCTAAGCCTTCTGCACTCCACATGTAGTGATTTTACTGAAAGATGGTGATCTAGAGGAGGAGAATCACCTATATCACATTGCTACTCACCCATTTCCCAGATAGCACAGGCCTCCCTCAGTTTTACCTCTCTACCTTGACAACCAAAGAATTTACTTGATCCAGTCTGTCACAAAAATAAGCCCTATATTCCAAATCTAAATTTTTTTGCCTTCTCATCTGAGTCACTTCCCACCACAGCGAGGGTCTCTTTTTTGTTAGCATCTTCTCTGAAGCTCACTTACATCAATCCTGAGAAAAGCAACCAAGGACTCCTGGAAAAAAAAAAAAAAAAAAAAAAAAAAAAAAAACAAGAAGCAGAGCTTTGCACAAAAGGGAGAGGAACAACCCTTTACACCTACTCCAGGCCAGGTTTCACCACCTCAAAATGAGCCTCCTAGCTGCTCCAAATGGGGCAGGCTGGGATCCCACAGTTCATTCCCAGTATCAGAATCTCCATGCTGCTTAGGCTTAGTGTGACACCCAGGACCCTACCTGATTAGAGAATATCATAGCCCAAGCTCCTGCTCAGCTCAGCCTTGGGGCTTTGTCTGATGCCTTTCCATCTCAGATCTGATGTGAAACTTGAAAAAATTATTTCATGTCCTTTTTAGTGCACGTGACTTTAGAGTGCTACAATTTCATAGGTTTCCATGCATCACTCATGGAAAAGGGAAGTTGGAGTGTTGTGTCTAACAGCCCCTGTCCACACAGCCCCATGGGCAACCCCACACCCATGTCACAGGAACTCCAATTCCCCTCACACATGGTGGAATTGCCTGTCCAGGTACAGATTGGCTGCCACACTGATGACCTGAGCAAAGTCAGCAAGCTCTCTCGAGCCCCTGTGGTGACTCACCAGTGCTGTATGGACAGGACCCAACAGTCAGTCTCCTGTCTCTGGGGTGGCCTCCTCTATGTCATCATGCCCAAAAGCAGTCAACTTGGCCCAGTGTCTGTCACCATCAAGGGGGCTGTTCCTGCTCCAAACTACAAGCTGGGTAAGTGGACTGGGAATTTAGGGATGCAGGGTTGTTTCAGGTGTCATGGTGACTATGGGCAGGGTGCTGGAAGAGGAGAGGGAGAAAGGTCAGTGGAGAGAAGGAGGAAGAACTATTAGAGGCAAACATGGAAACTGGAGATACCAACCACCTGTGTGTCCATGGAGACTTCAGGGCAGAAACAGAGAAAGGTCTGGAAGCTTGTCCTTCCCCTTCCAGGCTATTGGCCTTCATGACAACAGTTCATTATCTCAGTGTTTTTCTCCCTGAGTCCAAGTTGTATTTTTCAGCTCAAAGGGAAGTTTTGGTGGAGGGTGGCAGGTACATGTTGTGTGTTCCCAGGTAAGACATCCCTGGAGGAGTGGAGGACCTGTGTCCAGGAGAGCCCGGCTCCCTGGGGAGAGCTGGCCACAGACAACATCATCCTGATGGTGCCCACTGCAGACCTCCAGGGCCTGGAGGACCCCGCGCCTGTGCTCCACCTCTGGGATGAGATGATGCAGGCAGTCTCCAGGCTGGCGGCCCAGCCTTTCCCTTTCCATAGACCTGAGAGGATCGTTGCTGATGTGCAGATCTCAAAGTGTCCTGGGAGAAAGCGCCAAGTCAGTGGACGCCATTTATGTGTTATATTGTCTATAATCCCCAAGATGTGTAAAGCATCATTCAGTTAGTAAGATAAAAGTGAAGAACATGCAAAAGACACAGACCACTATAGGGATGTATGATATTGACAGGTAACAGGTACATTTGACATCTACAAGCTGAGATTACACAGACTCATAGAACCAGGTCAGAAAATTGTTGCTAGATTTTCACAGATGTCAGCTAGGATCATTTCAAGGAGAGCATGCACAAGAACTGTTGATTTCAAACCCAAGTGGGAGTTGAAATGAAGAGGAGCAATGAGTGAAAAGGTTTGTGTTACTTACTGAATGGTTGTGAGAAAAAAGGAACAGAAAGAGAAATCAGGAACTCTGGTTTCTACCCGTTTGTGTTACATATTGAGTGGTTTAGAGCAAAGAGGAAAAGAAAGAGAAATCAGCAACTCTGCTTACCATTTGGGGAGAATTCTTTGGATCTCAATTTTTTTTTTTTTTTTTTTTTTTTTTGTGGTACCAGGGATTGAACTCAGGGGCACTCGACCACTGGGCCACATCCCCAGCCCTTTTTTGTATTTTTTATTTAGAGACAGGGTCTCACTGAGTTGCTAAGTGCCTCGCCATTGCTGAGGCTGGCTTTGAACTCGTGATCCTCCTGCCTCAGCCTCCCAAAGTGCTGGGATTACAGGCGTGCGCCACCACGCCCGGCTTGGATCTCAATATTTTCACCTTAAATAGGATGGCACTATTTCAGTCATAGAGTACAAATCTGGACAACAGTGATTTACATGAGGAAGAAAAGCCGACACTGACCTAGCCTCCAGGATCTCAGACGCAGACACGGGACGTAATGTCATAGACTTGCACAAAAAATGAAGCACTGAATTCCAGCAAGGACAATTATGCAAAGTATATCCCTGATCTTTATGGCCAGAGCTAGGAGAAGGGCAAATCTCCCCTTGGGAGAGGCTGGGAAGGGGAGCACACACTTCAGAAAAGCTATCTAATTCCCAAACACCACCAAAAAGTTTCCACAATGTGCAGAAGTGAAGAGAGGGGGTTTGGGTGGACCTCACTTCATGCTCCATCTCTTACTTCTGCTTTCTCAGCATGGATGCACTCAGGGTACCCCATTATGTGTCACCTGGAATCCGTGAAGGAGCTCATCAATGAGTCATTCATGAGAAGCTCAGGTCTGTGGGGACTCATCCACGAGCTGGGCCACAACCAGCAGCGGCGTGGGTGGGAGTTCCCTCCACACACCACTGAGGCCACCTGCAACCTCTGGTCAGTCTACGTGCATGAGACGGTCCTGGGGATCCCCAGGGCTCAGGCCCACCCTCATTTGAACCCTGAAGAACGAGAGACGAGAATCAAAGAACATCTTGAAAAAGGAGCCCTGCTGTGTGACTGGAACGTGTGGACAGCTCTGGAAACACATCTACAGGTACTAAGCAGAAATTCAGGGATTTGGGGCTTCCAGTCACCTCAGTCTTGGAGCTTCCAGGCTCCCAGGAGCTCTCCAGCTCCTCATGACCCCACCCAGCCTGGGGTCACCCCTTCCTGTGTGGTGGTGCTTCTCAGGCTGTGCACTTGTGTGGTGGGAGAACGCCCTCTGTGGTTGTGCAGTGCAAGAGAAAATGAAATGTATCAGGGAAAAGTCAGTAGCCTGTTTATCTCCATTATACGGCATATGGGTTAAGAGCAGAAGCTCTGGCTAGACTTTCCTGAGATTGGATCACAGTGCTTCAAACCACCTGTTCTGTCCATGGTCCCCTAACAGGTGTCCATCATGGTCTTTGTTGTGCTGTGCTGGTTTTCCTCACCTCAGTCATATGGGTCAAGTGCATGTTCCAACCCTTAGAACAGCAGGGGCCTGCGGCAGGGACCTGCACCACAGGAGGCTTTGGAGGAGACAGAGCTGCTAACAAGCTTCTCAGGCTTCCATCACCCCACTGGAGCCAAAAGCATTTGTAAAATAAATAAATAACCAGCCAAATCAGTAAGAGAAGAACAAAGTCGTTGAGCAAATCTGTTTTCTGAGGCATAAGCAGAGGTCCTTGTCCAGGTCCCCAAACCCTGCTTTTACCTTTGATGCTTTCACAAGTTGTAAGAGTCATTGCTAATATCAGGTCTCTTGTGAGGTCGCCCGCAGCCCTATAGGCAGGTGCTGTATGGCCCCCTCTTCAGAGAGGCACACACCAAATTAAGGAATTTAAACGACCTGTCCAGGAGCACCCACTTAAGTGATGGACCTGGATTGTAATTGGCAGTTAATGAAAAGCCCAAGGCTCTTGTCCTTCCTGACCCTGTCTGACTTTGATTTTGATTCACTAATTTTCTGAAGAGTGAATGTGAGGTCTTCACGGTAGGCTGTCACTGAAGTGGAAGGTAAAACCCTAATTCTGCTCTGCCCACCTACCACTGGCTGTGGAGTGCTGAACCTCAGTTCACCAAAGCTCTGGAGAGACCTGCTTCCATCTCAGAGCCTAAGGCTTGGTGTCAGGACAGGCAGGTGCTTCCCTTCCCCACCTGCTGCAGGTCTCCCTGTCACTCCCCCTGTGGTTGATCTGCTCAGGTCCTCATGATTTCCCCCTCAGTCTAGTTCACTAGCCTCTTCCTAAATTGCTCCAGCATCTTGCCTTAATCCCCAACAATCCTTCTTCCAGGTAACCCAAAATATGGTTAATATTCCATCTCTAAAACTCAAAATGTTCATTTTATGTAACAGGATAAAGCAAGCTACTTAGTGGGGCATAGAGGGCCCTTCACTATGGGACATTTACCTGTAGCTGTACCTCCTAATTTCTTCACCTCCAGTTCTCTCCTCCAGTGCACCAAGCTGCTTACAGTTGCAAGCAGGTCTCACTGTTTCAGGTCTCTGTGGCTCCCTTGTTTCCTTCCTGCAGCCAGAATGTGCTTGAACATCTTGCCCTATACCTGTTATGCCACCTGTCAGAATTCTGCTGTATTCTCCCCTGCTCTGTGCCCTCTAGTGGAACACGAGTTCTCCACCACTTTTGCCTGTCACAATATCTGGCACACCATAGATACCTCTCAAATGGTATATGTTTAATCCTGTTGAACTTGTTGGTGCATTAATTAATAAGCTACAGGCAGGACCGTCAGGCCAGTGCAGCAAGGACAGATGAGCAATCCTGAGGCCACAGTAGAGAGACTCTGAGACAGGCCCCACTTGAAGGTCATCTGTCCTTGGACTTGTGCACTCCAGATTCAGAGAATTCTCATCCATCAAAGGGGGCTGGCACTGGGAATCTTCCAAATCCCTGCTAATTCCAAATTTCTATGATCTTCATCCTTCTATAAAACAGGAGTCACTCTCATTTGGAGCCCCTTGCAAAATTCCTAATTATTTCCTATTGTGTCCTAAAGACAGTGTTGCACACAGTACTATGGTACCTGGCAATAGTCACAGTCCTTAGGTGGCTATTTAAAAACTAAGGATAATCACCATGTCTAGAATGTGTTGGAGGTCACCCGCTTTTGGCGTCCCAGTCCACCAATCGTGTAGGATGTGGCGGTGTCTCTCATCTTAGTCTAGATCCAATCTGACTTCATACTAAGACCTGGAGATATTATTTTTTTTTATTAAAAAGTAATGACAATAACTGTAGCTTATTCGATATTTACCTCTTTACAAATATTGAATTTCCCCTGAGGCCCCCTACAAGATCTAGACTCATGGGGTATTGTTTCTTGACTGATAGCTAGAATGAGTCCACAAGGCTGCATGTGTGAGTTGAGGCAGAGTGGGGAGGGGAAATACTAAGAGTGAAGCAGACACTGAAGGGGAATAACTGGCTGTAAGTGGACATGTCCCCATAAGCATCTGTGCTGCAGTTCCTTGGTGAACCTGACCCCCACTCGGCCCTTCTTTCTCTCTCCAGCTCCAAGAGGCCTTTGGGTGGGAGCCTTTCATGCAGCTCTTTGCTGAGTACCAGACTCTCTCTGACCTCCCTGAAGACAATGCAAGCAAGATGAATCTATGGGTGAAGAAGTTCTCTGAAAAAGTGCAGAAGAATCTGGTTCTTTTCTTTGAGGCCTGGAGCTGGCCTATCCAGAGGGAAGTGGCCGATAGCCTGGCCTGCCTGCCTTCCTGGCACGAAAACCCCATGAGTGTATACAGTGGCACCGATGTGAAGGACATGTAGCAGCCAGGAGAGAGATGATCTCATTCCACCAACTCCGGAACCACCTGTGGCTGGAATCTCCCAGTATCTTATGTAGTGTCTGCTTCCCAGCCAGTCTTCCAGATGGTGGTCAAGTCAGAAGCCAAAACTGAACCAGCTTTCTCAGGAATGCACCTTTCTCTCTCTCTCTCTCTCTCTCTCTCTCTCTCTCTCTCTCTCTCTCTCTCTCTTTCTCTGTGTGTGTGTGTGTGTGTATGTGTGTGTGTGTGTGTGTGTGTGTGTTTATTCTTTGGGTTGTTTTTTCTCTCCTAGTTCCACGCTCAGCAGCAGCCTCACTACACCATCCCACAGCTCCAGCCGAGGGTTTTCACTTGACAGCCCAAGGCGTCAATTTTCCACCAGTAGTTCCAAAGACCAGGGCTTCCCATGAGAACTTGATATTGTGCCTTCAAACCTGCTGTCCCCTAAGCGAGGCTCCAATTCTTTGAGCATTGAGAAGCTTTCTAATAGCAAGAGACACAGGCTGGTGGCGTGGCGAGAGCCCTGAGCTACTTGGTTCTCTGGGTAGGCACCTACCCTCTCTGTCTTTCTATGTTCTCATATGGCATGTGGTTAAGAATGCCCTCCTATGGGCTCTTGTTGGATAATTGTGGCCATGTTTGTGCACAACCACATCCTGCAAATATAAGGGTGGCCTTACCTTTCTTGTGGTGCCACAGGGGTCTGTCAATGCAGTTTAGTGTGGACATTCTGAGCACTGAATTGCCCATTGGTGTTGACCCCCCCTGAGGTTAGCATTCAGTCCTTGCAGAACATTTAGAGAATGTCAAAGTGGCCCCCAGACATGGTCTTAGTCAGGATTATTGCTGGTATCTGAACCCAGTCTACACTTTTTTTCTCCCACCTCTGGAAGGATTCCTAGGTATAACTAACCCAAAGAAAAATGGTGTCCACTCAAAGAAATGGTACAGAGCTATTGGTGTTTGGTCTTCTGATTAGGTAATCTTCTGATACTTTCTATTTTCTACCAAAGACAAATGTCACATTAGCAATCCCTACCACATTTCTTTTTTTCTTAGTATAAAACAGGCCTCCGACTCCCCTTGTTACCCAGGAATCGAGGCACTGTCTTCATGGTGAGGCCACCATACATGGTGGTCTTCGCACTAGAACAAGATGCCTGGGGACAGCAGTTAACCCACAAGCCAACAACCCCTGAGCTTTCTCTTCATGTCAATCTGACCTATCCTGACTCTTTGGTTAGGATGGCTTCTTATTAAAGATTTGCCTCTAGGTTTAATGGGTGTTTGGTTTGTCTACCCATTTTCTCAACCATGTTTTTGTTGGTTTTGTACATCATTTTATAAGCTCCGCTGAGAGGAGAACTAATTCAGAGAAAGTCTCCTCTGAATCCCCTCAGCTCACCCCCCTCCCCAGGTTTAGGATCACTTCCCTGCATTTCTATTTTTTTTTTTTTTTTCGGTACCGGGGATTGAACTCAAGGGCACTCGACCACTAAGACACATCCCCAGCCCTTTTCTGTATTTTATTAGAGACAGGGTCTCACTGAGTTGCTAAGTGCCTCGCCATTGCTGAGGCTTGCTTTGAACTCGCCATCCTCCTGCCTCAGCCTCCCAAGTGCTGGGATTACAGGCGTGTGCCACCACGCCCAGCTTCCCTGCATTTCTTTAGTGTCCTTTGCCCAGTGCTTTCCATAGAAAAGGTATTCAGGAAAGACTTGCTAAGTGAAAGAACAGCAGTGACCCCTGAATGACCAGTGTTGTGGTTTGGGTGCGAGGTGTCTCCCAAAAGCTCACATGTGAGACAATGCAAGCAGGGTTAGAGGAGAATGATTAGGTTACAAGAGTCTTAACCCAATCTGTGAATTAATCCCCTGAAGGGGATTAACAGAGTGGTAACTGAAGGTGGGTAGAATGTGGCTGGAAAAGGTGGGCCCTGGGGTGTGGATTTGGGGTGTATATTTTGAATCTGGCAAGTGGAATCTCTCTGTGCTTCCTGCTCATCATGTGAGCCACCTCCCTCTGCCAAACTCTTCCACCATGATGTTCTGCCTCACCTTGATCCCCAAGGAATGGATCCAGCTGTCCATGGACTGAGACCTCTGAAACCATGGTCCTCTAAATAAACTTTTCCTCCTCTGAAATTGTTCTGGTCAGGTCTTTTAGTCACAACAGCTGTCTAAATAGCTGACTAAAACAACCAGTGAATGTGTCCCCAGCATTGTGTGAAGTGTTTTCGGTGCATTATCACATGTGTCTTCAAAAAGAACCCTGAGGTAGGTGCTGTGATAATCCCCATTTCATAGATGAGAAAACTGACACTTAGGGATATTAAATAACTCCTCTGTAGCCCCAGAGGTAATAAGCAGAAGAGCCAGGACTTGTCTGAAGCCTATAGCAGTGAATAATTGTGGAATTTATCCTTCATGAGTGATTTACAATATATACAGAAATTTGTCTAGAAAATCGATGAAAATGAGGTTTAACAAAGTTTTGATCATTCTCAGGTTCACTCTTGAATTTTGATGAAATATCAAATCTAACCTCCAGAAGATACTGTTATCTGATTTTCTACTTGCCTCAGCATTCCTGGACCAGTGTGGTCAAACTAGCATTTTGCAGCAAGGGGCAGTGGGAGATTAGAAGAAATATGACTCACATTCCCAGATCTTGAAGATAAAACAGCTGGGAATGGGTGGAGCACTGCTCTCTGGTGGAGAAGCAGGTCTAAAGAATTATGCCAACAATCTTTATTATATATGTCTCATTAATCAGATTAAAGACTATGTAAGCATTATTCTTTGTATTCATGAAAGTGACAGAGTCAGCAACATTATGCAGCTATTTCTTCACTTACACTCTCCAATTGCAATGTGCCATGTTAGGAAAAATGTGCAGCTCTCAAGAAAGCCCATTGTTTTAAGCCACTATTTCACGGGCAGATTCAGGAGCAGCAGAACTGGTGAAATATCTTAGAAGAGAAGGAACTCTCTTGTTCCTTTATTTCCAGGAGATGTGTGCCTGAGAGCAAGGTCAAGGTTGATAAGACTCTAGCACACAGCCTCCCCATGGAGAGCATTGCCATAGCAACTGTGCATCCCTCACCTTTGCACAGAAACTTTCCCTGGCACCAAGCATGCCACAGCCATGAAGTCTTCATAGACCCCAATCTCAGACGATGGTCTCCAATCACTGTCACTGCTCTCCAAATCAGCAGGTAATTAGTCTTCTTTCAGGTAATCCAGCTTTGCATAGAGCAGAGTTTGGACCCAGGCAATTCAAATCCAGAACCATTGTCCTGGGAGGGATGTTAGGATGGATGAATGGATGGATAATGCTGGGTTCAGAGGTTGTCTAAGTCACAAAGACAAAACCCAACTTGTCCCCCCCACCCTCTCTCTTGGAGGAGTCAGAATCCTGTGGATCCTTCTCTGTCTTCCAGAGAGGAGGCTTTGCCTAAGTTTTTAAGTTCAATGTTAATTGTTTCTGCAACATCCAACAGATTTTTCTTGAATACACAAAAATTAACTAGCTGCTTACTGTAGGTATAATCCATGATTCCTGTAATGTTTGTTTCCATGATTCTATAATTAAGTCTAGAAAAATTAGGAGAAAAATATACACATTAACAATTAGACACTGAATCTAGCTTGTCTAATTTGGGGGCTTAGTCTTCTGGTTTTCTTAAACCAAATATTTTTGCCCAGTCACCATGGCTACTGAACTTTGGTTTGTTTTGGTTTTCTCTCTCATATGCCACTTTATTACTTTGTTCAAAGCCCCAACAGTTTTACCTTGGGATCACCAACCTCAATAGAAAGAGTCCACTTGGTTTGGAAGGGGTCGACCCACACCAGCAGCAGGAGTGGACACAGATTCCAGGCCCACTGTAGGCATCCACATCTTCTGACCCGGATCAGTCCAAGTGATGGAAAAGTGGCCCATGTCAGTCAATGAAGTGCTTGCAGTGAATTTTTATTAGAAATAATGGGAAGCCCATATTTCCATCAGTACCAGGAAAGCAGAGGGAAGTGTAATGAGATTGTGATGTGTCACTAATTATTACAGCTAGTTGAAGGCACACTTGAGGGAATCATTACTCAACTTTTGAAAATATGTTTGAAAATCAGATAATGAAATTGTATGGTATAAGCATATTATTTGAAATTATAGAAGTAAAAAATTGTAAAAATAAAAATTTTTAAATAATCACTCAGGAAATGTTGTACCAAAGAGTTGCAAATGAAAGAAATAGAAGGAGAAGAGTTTGAGTAGACTGCTGTTGTTTTTTTGTTTGAAGGTATACTACCTTAACAGTTTTTAAACAAAATGAGTTTCAACTATGTCATGTTTTCAACCCAGTGAATTTGTTGAAGTGGTCTTGCGTGGTCTCATCCTGCGTATTTTCCACATTGTCTGTCTTCTCGCTCTCCTTTTCTCTCCTCTCCTAGCCATGATGTGCATCTTCCTGTAATGTTTATACGTCTCTTCTTCTACAGAGACTGCTCCCTTCCCTGAGGTCTTCCCTAGCCTCTTCATGACCTTCCCTCCACAATAGGGTGGAGAACTGCTGGGCTTCCTCTCTGGTAGAACAACAGCAAGTCAACTAAACACATATTATTTACTAGAATTATATTGTAAGATATAAGGAATCACATTATATAATTTGTTTATCATAGAAATTGAAACACCTTCATTTTTTTCTGTTAAGTATTCAATGTTCTTTAAGGAGACTTTAAACATGAATGGTCTATATATATTCTTTTTGAAATGTCAATCATTTCAACTTATTTTATCTGTTAGCTAAATATCATTTTAAAAAAGCAGTTCTGTTTAATGTTGCATATAATAAATAAATTCCTTCACTATGAAGGAAGGACATTGCACATGTGTCCTTCAGGCAACATACAAAGAAAACAGTGTTCAACATCCTTACCAATCAGGGAGATGCAAAATAAATCTACACTGAGATTATAGCTCACTCGCTTAGAGTGAATGCAAATAACAATAAATGTTGGCAATGAAGTGGAGGGAAAAGTATGTTACATTACATTGCTAGTGGGAATGCAAATCAGTACAACCACTCTGGAAATTAGAATGGAGATTCCTCAAAAGACTGGGAATGGAATCACCAAATGTTCCAGTTATATCACTCCAATACAAAAAAAAAAAAAATTGAAGTCAGCATACTATAGTAACAAATGCATACCAATATTTATAGCAGCACAATTCACAATAGCCAATTTATTGAATGAGACTAAATGTTCACTAGCAGTCAAATGGATTTTTTAAAATATGGCATACAAACAGTGGATTTTATTCAGTCATAAAGAAAAATGAATGTGCCTTTTACTGGTAAGTGGATGAAACTGGAGAATCTCATAGTCAGTGAAATAAGCCAAACTCAGAAAGTCAAGGGTTGAATGTTTTCTCTCACATGTGGAAGCTAGAGAAAGAGAGTCTGGGGAGGGAAAGTGAGGTATTTTGCCTCTTCGTGTTTCCCCCTTCATAAAAATAGAAGGTAAACCTGTCCGTAGAGGAAGGGAATCATGAGAGAGAGAGGGATGGGGAAGTCCTGGGAAAAAAAGTCTACCACATTATGCTATGTCCATGTATGATATCACCACAATGAATACTGCCTATATGTAATTATAATGCACTCATTGGAGGAATAGTAATAATAACAATAATAGAAGGAGATGAGAGGCAGGAAGAAAGGGACGGTACTGGAAAGTTAGAGTGATCTAGTTACATAAGATTCATGTATAAATATATGGCAAAACGAATACCACTATCATGTAAAATTATAATGCACCAAATTAAAAAAAAAGAAGAAAAGAAAAATTAGTGCTAAACTAAATCGCCATTAGGAGGCGCTAGCCAGCCAGCTGAGCTTACAGGCTTGTTTTTTTGTTTGTTAAATACTGAGTATATTCTCTTCTCCTTTCACTCCCTACTTTCATTTCCTTCTTTTATCATGGATCAATTTATTCCTCCTTGAGTCTGGCTAATTTCTTCACTGGTGCTATTTCTTACTCTTTCTCTGTTCTTGCCCTTGACTCACATTGATCCCTGTCACTTCAACCTTGTGCTTCCTCTTCTCCCCTCCAGGGCTTTAATCACCTCTTCCTCGTTTTCATTTCTTCTCCCTGGTCTTCCACTCCTCACTCTCTTTCATCTTTTAGGTATAGATTTTTTTTCTTTTTTTATTTATAATAGTAGTATGTATTACAATTTATAATGCACATATATAGCAACTTTTTACATACAACTGTTTGTATACAAAGTATATAAGTACCATTCAGGTCTTCAATCATGCATTTAGGATAATGATATCCATCTCATTCAACCACCAACTTATTTTTTTTTCTTCTTTTCCCTCTCCCTCCCCCCTTGCTCCCTCCCTTCCCCTCCCTTTCCTTTGACCATTATAGTGTTCCTCTAATCCTCCTATGTACCCCCATCCAACAACACTGTGAACTAGCCTCCTTATATCAGAGAAAACATTCGGTATTTGGATTTTTGAGATTGACTAATTTCACTTAGCATTATATTCTCCAACTTCATCCATTTACCTGCAAATGCCATTATTTTATTCTCTTTTATTGCTGAGTAAAATTCCATTTTGTATATATACCACATTTTCTTTATCCACTCATCTACTGAGGGACTTCTAGGTTGGTTCCACAACCTAGCTATTATGAATTGTGCTGCTATAAACATTGAAGTAGCTGTGTCACTGTAATATGCTGTTTTTAAGTCCTTTGGGAATAGACCCAGGAGTGGGATAGCTGGGTCATAGGGTGGTTCCATTCCCAGTTTTCCAAGAAATCTCCATACTGCTTTCCATAGCAGTTGCACCATTTTGCAGTCCCACCAGCAATGTATGAGTGTGCCTTTTTCCCCACATCCTCTCCAACATTTATTCTTGCTTGTGTTCTTGATAGCTGCCATTCTGACTGGAGTGAAATGAAATCTTAGACTAGTTTTGATTTGCATTTCTCTAATTGCCAGCGATGTTGAGCATTTTTTCATGTATTTGTTGATTAATCGTGTATCTTCTTCTGAGAAGTGTCTTTTCAATTCCTTAGCCCATTTATTGGCTGGGTTTTGATTTTTTGGTGTTAAGTTTTTTGAGATCTTTATATATTCTAGAAATTAGTGCTTTATCTGATGTGCAAGTATTACATATTTGTTCCCAATTAGTTGGCTCTCTATTCACCTCACTGATTGTTTTTTGCTGAGAAGAAGCTTTTTAGTTTAAATCTATCCCATTCATTAATTCTTGGTAATAACTCTTGCACTACAGGATTCTTATTAAGGAACTTGGGGCCTAATCCGACATGTTGGAAATTGGAGCCTACTTTTTCTTCTATTAGGCGTATTGTCTTTGGTCTAATCCCTAGGTCCTTGATCCACTTTGAATTGAGTTTTGTGCATGGGGAGGGATAAGGGTTTAATTTCATTTTGTTGCATATGGATTTCCAGTTTTCCCAGCACCATTTGTTGAAGAGGCTATCCTTTCTCCACTGTACATTTTGGGCACCTTTGTCCAATATAAGATAGCTGAAATTATATGTATTAGTCTCTGTGTCCTCAGTTCTGTACCATTGATCCACCAGTCTGTTTTGGTGCCAATACCATGCTGTTTTTGTTACTGTTGCTCTATAGTATAATTTAAAGTCTGGTATGGTGATGCCCCCCTGCTTCACTTTTCTTACTCAGGATTGCTTTGGCTATTCTGGGTCTCTTATTTTTCAGATGAATTTCATGACTGCTTTTTCTATTACAAAATCAATACCCATAAGTCAAAGGCATTTTTGTACATCAGTGACAAAGCCTCTGAAAGGGAAATGATGAAAACTACCCCATTTACAATAGCATCAAAAAAATAAAATAAAATTACCTGGAAATCAACTTAACAAAAGAGGTGAAAGGCCTCTATAAGGAAAATTATAGAACACTAAAGAAAGAAATCATAGAAGAACTCAGAAGATGGAAAGACCTACCTTGCTCTTGGATAGGTAGAATCAATATTGTCAAAATGTCCATACTACCAAAAGTATTATACAGATTTAATGCAATTCCAATCAAAATCCCACTGACAGGCTTTTTCTAATGGACCCAAAGGCACTGTGAACTGGTAGTTGCTTTGGGAAAAGGACTCTGTAAATTTGGACTGGTGTGTCTGTATTCTTAAGGTTTTCTTTTCCCCATGAAAATTTAGCCTAACAGCCATTCCATCTGGCCATGCCTTCTTGCTTCATGCTCCCATACAGCCCGGGATTTCCCTCACACACCAGCCAGCCTGCAAGTTCTCTTCCATTTCATAAGTGCAGGGATTTCCTAAGAGCAGGGATCATATGATTCTTATTCACAGCTGCATGTCCAGCACCAAGCACGGACCTGTCTCGTGTTAGTTTCTCTGTGGGTAATAATAGAGTAGTCGCAACTAGCATAAGATTGAAACTTTTCTAATAGTGTCGTTTTCTTCTCCATCTTTCTCCAATGTTATTACAGTTTATAGAAATTTGGGATATAGTTTAAAGCAGATTAATTTTCAAATTATCATTTATCTGACTTTTGAACACAAATGGTTGGGTGAAATCTAGCATTCCATAGACTAATGGATGACAATTTTTATTTTTTGAAGAATTGTGGAGACTTTCTGGAGGATACTGGAGAGCACACTTCAAGTGCAGCTAGCTTGGACATACTGAGTTTATTGATCTTACCAGCAAGAAAAAGACACATTATTATTTTTTCATTTTAGGATTTTTAGCATCTGTGTAGTTGTGCTTATCTTACTTTATTTGCAGTAACTGCAATATATGTGGAGGGGTTCTTTTAAAATAACATTTCTCTGTGAATCAGGCTTTTACAATCCTTAAACTTGAGAGTCCCTCATACTTCTAGATTATGGTCCATGGGTTTTACATCCAAAAAGGCTGCAAGTTTAATAACTCACAAATAGAAATATTTTATATATATAGATGACTATTTGGAATATGAATAATATAAGGGTAGTTTATTACTTGTTATTATTATCTATACCCATGCAAGACAAAACACATTTTGTGGCTATCCTATAACCAAGTGTGATATTCTTCTTAGTGATGTAGTATTGTGTTTTGACAATAAAACTAATATTTCATATATGCCTTGTTTATGTGTATTATAAAAATGTAATGTCACAACAGCATATACATTATAATAGTTTATTCTATTGATGACACATAAAAAAGAAAGTCTTTTAGAAGAAAAAGCTCACTGTAATTTTCATTGTTGAGACTCAATAAGTAAACACTGCACAATTATTTATCTAACTGGTAAACACAGTGGTTATATTAAATACACTTTTAGAGTCTTCATAATTATATGAAACTTCTGGTTCTTTATTGGATTCTGAGCATATTAATTTTTCAATCATAATTAGCACAACCTAGTTATTGCGGTCAAATGGATGAGTTGTAAAGGCATATAGCAAGGGTAGAGTGTGTTAACTCTTACACAAAGACATCTTAAGTTTGCCATACATTTAATCCAATACTAAATTAAATTAATAAAAAAATAGAAGATAGGAGAAATAAACATGACTACTATTGCCCAAAAAG
Organism: Tamias sibiricus; assembly: GCA_025594165.1. NCBI lineage: Eukaryota > Metazoa > Chordata > Mammalia > Rodentia > Sciuridae > Tamias > Tamias sibiricus. The sequence goes on along the minus strand of CM046664.1, from coordinate 128,943,323 downwards.
AGATGGTGACCATTTCACCGAAGCTGTGTAGCAAATGATATAGGCAGATCTTTAAATCACCCAACCATCGATCTTACTAAACACAATATGTCTGTGATTGTTTCTTATAAAATCCTACAGAGAATATTTCTGCATAACATCAGCTACTCTATTACACAACCATAAATATGATGCTTTCATGAACTGTATATCTGACCTTGAAAATAAAGTTTGAATTCAAAGTTATTATATTTCAATTCCCTGAAAGAATGCCATGAAAATATATAGCCTCTAGTTACTGCCTGATTGTTAAATTTGATAGATAAGTCGTGAAAATAAATGCTGTCTTGCATCACTAGCACTTAAATGGATCTGCGTGGATCTAAAATGAACCACTCAGAAGCCAAAACGAGAGACATACAATAAATGAATTGAGAAATCTAATTTAGTTTGCTTCTGATTTTTATTTGTTTTCACAATAATATGTTTGTGGTCCAGATTCTGGACATTTTTCATGTAGGGCACTGTTAGTGTTTGCTTAGAACTGAAGTTAATGAAACAATAGAAGAAAGAGTTTTGGGAAAGAGAGTATGTGTTCTCCACTCAGCTTCAATTAATTGTGTGCTGTGTGCTAACATGTGTGCATATCATGATGATTTTTGACAAAAGATATTGGATAGATCTCTATGTCTTTTTCTGAGCAGACATTACATATGGGTCTACTTTATGTTACACCCCCCACACTGTCAATAGTGTGGGCCATATGGTCTCAACAGACCATTAGGCAAATGAAGCAAAAATCTTTGGAAATCAAGGCTGGGGCTGTAACTCAGGGGTGGGTTTGATCCTCAGCACAACATAAAAATAACTAAATAAAATAAAGGTATTGTTTTTATCTACAACTGAAAAATATTGTTAAAAAAATCTTTGGAAATAGATCCTGGAAGCAGATAACTCAGAATATCAGGACTGAAACTCAAGATTAAACAATTCTATTAAGTTAATCCGATAACATACATAGATAACACATATAACATGCACAATTATGAATCAAAAACATAACTAGTAGTAAAACAAATACCAACTTTATATTTAAAACAGTGTTCTTTGTTGAAGGTACAATGCTTTCTTCCACAATTTCACCTGCATGCCTTCCCCTCAGAGGTAAACATGATTTTTAATTATTTCCTTATCATTTATTGGCTACAGTTATTACTCACCTCTTTCTTCCATTATCCCCAAACCATTTTACCTATGCTTGCCTGTTTTTAGCCCTTTTAAAATATTATATTACATAATGTATTTTCTTCAGCTATTAACTTTTGCTCAGTCTGCATTACTTTCTGAAAAACTATACATGATGTTATATGCAGATTTTGTTTAATCTTTGTAAGCATTGTATATCTATGTTCCATTGTGTAACTGAATAATTAGCTACTATTTATTTATATGTTATTATCTGATGGATATTGGGAGGTGTTCAGATTCTTGTAATTACAAATAATACTGCTATTAAAACATTTATACCTGTGTGTTGATCCATAGGGATGAAAATTTCTCTAAGGTATATAGACATGTGTATCTGTAAAAGATAACATCAAATTGTTTCCATTGTGTTTCACATTTTTTCTCCCACCAGCAACCTGTATCAGTATTGGCCAAAGTTTTCATATTGCATGCATGGATAATAGAATCATTCAGAGTAAAATGTAAGAGTACAAAAAGCTGACTTATAATTTTGTATTCCACATTGTAATTCACTTTTAAGAAACTACCAGTTGAAAAGGCAACAAAATATCTGTCCTTATAGAAATTATATAAGAATGTGATACTAGATTTTCCTCATAAACAAATCAAAACACATTAAATACAGAAATAGATAGGATCCAGCCACCTCCTATTAAGCCAGGCATTAAGCGTTGAAAAATATGTAAAGCAATGTTATTCTCTACTGAATTAATTAGTTTTGAAAGACATAGTTTGTCATAAAATGTATCATATGTCTTTTGGTTTTTTGGGATTGGCTTACTTCACTTAGCATTATTTTCTCCAACTCCCATCCATTTACCTGCAAATTCCATGATTTTATTCTCTTTTAGTGCTGAGTAGTGTTCCATTGTGTATATATACCAAAGTTTCCCTATCCATTCATCTGCTGATGGGCATCGGGGTTGGTTCCACAATCTAGCTATTGTGAATTGTGCTGCTATAAACATTGATGTGAGCTGTGTCCCTGTAGTAAGCTGTTCTTAAGTCATTTGGAAATAGGCCAACGAGTGGGATAGCTGGGTCAAATGGTGGTTCCATTCCAAGTTTTCCTAGGAATCTCCATACTATTTTCCAGATTGGCTTCACCAATTTGCAGTTCCACCAGCAATGTAAGAGTATGCCTTTTTCCCCACATCCTCGCCAGCATTTATTGTTGTTTGTTTTTTTGATAGCTGCCATTCTGACTGGAGTAAGATGAAATCTTAGATCTCTTTGATATGAAGATACTAACTTATAAAGGCAAGAGAGAGGGGATGAGAGGAATAAAAGAGCTTTAAATAGAACAAAGAGGGGGAGGGAGGGGAAGGGGAAAGGGGATAGGAATAATGGCAGACTGAGTTATCCATGATCACCCTAAATACATGTATGAAGACACAATTGTTATAAAAATACTTTATATAAAGCCAGCAACTTGAAAAATTGTGCTCTTTATATGTAATATGAAATGAAATGTACTCTGAAAGGATGTATAATAAATTAGAATAATAAAAAATAAAGAAAAAGAAAAAATGTATCATATGTCAAGGTATAACTTTTTGGTAAAAGATGGCAAAAATTTTTATTTATTCAATTCATCTATCATACATATATATATACATATATGTATGTATATATATATATGTCGTACTATGTATTATATGTGTGCCTCTATCATATATATATATGTATATATATGCTATACTATATAGTATAAATTGACTTTTAAAGCAATTTTAAATTATACAAAGAATTTATTCTTAGATGAATGAATGAACACATTTTAAATTTCTTATAGTATTGATTTATACATATGAAGTATCAATTGGTATAACCCAGGAAAACAAAAGATTTGGGGGGTCTTCAATAATTTTTGCTTTTTGACAGCTTTATTGTGATATAATTTATAAATCTAAAATTTACCAATTTTAATTTGAATTTGGCTCCTTTTACTTTGAATCCTTTTGAAATTCATCTATTTTCTTCCAGCTCTCAGTAGTTTGTTCATTTTCCTGAGGAGGATGTCCTATTGTTTAGCTGTGCTACAGCTTGTTTACAACAAACAACATGTTCATTGACAGACATTTGGCTTTTTTACAGTTTTTTTATTATTATTAAGAATTATGTTTCTCTGAGCATTAATTTACATATTTTTTGTATAAAAATATATTTTTTGGGGGGGAGTTTAAACCCTAGGAGTGAAATTTCTGGGACATATGGTGACTATTTTTTTTACGTTCTATTGATCTATGTTTTCTTTACATCAGTCTACATCGTCTTGATTTCCATAGCTTTAAAGTAATTTTAAAAGTCATATAGTGTAAATTCAACTCCATTGCTGTTTCTCAGAATTATGTTTCATATTGTGAATTCATTGCATTTACACATTAAATATTAATTATTTTGCAATTTTCTACAAAGAACTGTTTGAACTTGTATGTATTGACTCTATAGTTAGTAATGGGAGGCACTATTACCTTGATAGTATTGTATCTTTGATCCAGGTTTATTATATCTTCACATTTTTTTACGTCCTTAAAAATTTTCTCAGAAATATTTTGTATTTTTACTGCAAAGGTTTTGATCATATTTTGTTAAATTAATCACTAAAATGTTCCTTCTAAAGCCATTTAGTTTTAAAATGTTCTAATTGGTTCATTCTGATTGTATTTAGTAGTGGGATTCATTGTGATATATTCATATGTGCATATAACATTAGTTGGTCGATTTCCTTCCCCAGAACCTTCAGTTATTTTTTTTTATTGCTAGAATATAGTAATACAGTTGATGAACCTGAATTTTGTACAGTTGCTCGATTTGTGGTTTAGATCTTATAAAATTTTGGAGGCGATAGAGAATTTTTTATTGAGACCTTCCTGTAGCTTGTAAGTAAAGATTGTCACATATCCCTTTCCAATAGGAATGCCTTTCATGCCTTTTCCTTGCATTATTTACAGAGCTGAGAACTTCAATACAATGTTGAAGAGCTTGTGAGAGTAAATTAAATATCCCTGCTTTGTTTCCTGATCTTCAGGGAAAACCTTCAGTCCTTACTAGTGATTATGAGGCCACCCTAGATTGTTGTAGACCCAGGAAGGGAAGGAGTCTATCTCAGTAGCTCTGTGATGCTTAGTATTTGGCTGGTAGTAGACTAAGGAAAATATAACATAAGCACTATGAAGGTGATCAATTTCAGAGGAGGTAGCAGGCGCCATTGGCAGTCTGTAATACACCCTGCCATTGGAGATTGGACAGTCTGTTTCCCTGAATGCCACACATGGAAATATTTTGGAAGGTACTAAATGTAGTATTATATTATCTAATTTATATTTGAAACTCAGGACTCTGGACTGTGTGTGCAGAATTTCCTAAAAGAGGCTCCTGAGAGTGAGGGTATAGGTTTTTCTTGCTATATTCTGGTGGGAGATGATGATATCTTGGATTTAACACTAGCACTTAGCAACTCAGTGAGACCCTGTCTCTAATAAAATACTGCGAGGGCGCCTGGCAATCCAAACAGTGTTTGACAAGGATCCACTGGGAGAATGATGTTTGCAAGGTCTCATCATCTCGGGAAAATGCCAGAAGTCTGCCCCTAGGTTCTGGTGCCTTTTCTGCACTATCTTCTTATTAATATAATACTCAATAAATTTTCTAGTGGTGATTGCTGGGGGTGAGGGGAATACTACAGCATTTTCTGAGAATATTAATAAAATATTAGAAACCATAGCCCCTTCCCTACCACAAATAGTAAATAATTTCCTGCCACCGTGTGATGTGTCTTTTTCCTGGGGTGATTGTTTTAAACAAGTATTGCTATGTGTGAGAACAGGCACAGAGCCACCTGTTTCTCCAGTTATGAGTATGCAAAAAGCACATAGTCTTACTGATAGTAATCAGAAACAGAATAATATCGAAGTACTTCCCGTTAAAGAGACCCCATGGGAAAAAGTCCCTTTGGTGCCTGTGACCCCGTTCTAGTAAGATTTACTTTATTAAACTATATGGCAATTATCTACAAGGAAATTTGCCATGGCAACCACTGAGGTCACTGCCCTCTTGACTAACCCTTGCCATGGCAACCACTGAGGTCACTGCCCTCTTGACTAACCCTTGCCATGGCAACCACTGAGATCACTGCCCTCTTGACTAACCCGAACTTAAAGTTTAACTTAGGCAAGAATAGAGTCAAAGGACTGACATGTTTACTATTATGAAACACAAGGTGATGAATATTGTTAAGTACATTTAGGTAGGAATAGGAACTTCAGATCAACTTTACTGATCATAGTCATAGATTTAGAACAATAGTAGGAAATATGGTGGGGGTCATTAACTCATATAATTATACTTCCCGATAGGCCTGTTCTGTACTAAGAGTTCTGGGGGTTTTTGGTAACTACTTTCTTGGCATGATATGCTTTAAAAAATATATAAAAACTGTGTGTGAAATCTAAGGGTGGATTTTGTGAGATTTGGATACATTTTGAAGGTAAGGCTGAAAAGATGTATTGATGGATTGAATGGAGGTTAATAGAGTTTCAAAGTCAAAGGTACATATTTTTAAATTTAGGTGCAGGGCCTGGGAGGGTTGTTTTGGGGAAGTAAATCAGCACTTAAGTCTTAAACATGCAAAATTTGCAATACTATTAGAGCTCTAAGAGGGAAGTTTAAAGGAAATTGTGCATATTAGAGAGGCTGCACATTTTATGCCTACCATATAGCTTAGAAAATAAAAGTTCTAGAAGTAATGAGCCTAGTTACTTTGTCTATTGTCATTTGAGATTGTTTTCATAATATCACTGTGTTGATAAAATCTCACTGCAAAGGTGGTATTCAAATAATATGCAAAATTATAATAACCAATGTGTGAGGAATGTGGAATGAAAATAAAAAAGAAATGAATTTTTGTGTTCCTTTTAGTCATACTACAGTTTTAGATAATAATGAAAAATTTGTAATTATGAAGGTATCTTATTCTGAGATTTAAAATCAGAAAGAAAAAAAAATCCAGGAAATCTGAATCTTACCCTGGCTACATTATCTCTCTTGACTTTCAGCTGTTAAATTCAAGAATGTAAGGATCACTTTGTAGAAGACCACAGGGTATGTTGTACAATGCACTCTCCTCTCCAGAATAGCAACAAAAATGTTTGGTTATATCAAGTTCATAATAATAAATTAAGGCTTTGCTATAGTTTCATCTTTAAGCATGGCAGGGCTGATTCAATTTCCTTACAAATGAAGGCACTGATATAAACATGGACACTATTTAGTGAGGTTGAAAAATTAAATTGATGTCCAACTAATTTATTTAATGACATCTCACTTAGTATATTGTGCAAATTTCCATGTAGCAGGTAAGAATACTAAGTGCTTATTTTTGAAGTGAATTATTAGAGCTCAGGATGCTAAGTGTTCTAAAATATTATGTGTCAGATCCTGTGGGAGCATAGAGCATGACCGTCTGCAATAAAAATTCAAATCCTGTTAAGTTAGATTTAGCCTAAAATAAAATGCCACTTTGCTTTCCCTAAGTGTGTTCTACTTAGAGAGTTCATGTAGTTGGTGCTATTGAATAAAATTTAAATGATTATACACATACACAAACACACATGTATAAACACACAAACACACATACACACAAATTTATTAGTTTACCATGTACTTAAAAACCATTATTATTATTTTTTTTTTGAAACATTGGAGTTCTTTGTATTTGATGAATCCAGGCAATGGTAAAGCTATCACCCTGATCTTATTTGGCAGATACAATTGAGTATCTGCTTGATTTTAGGCAGGATGATAGGCACTTTCATATCTATTATATTATTTTCATTGTATAATGAACCTATATATTAAAATTATTAAAAACTATTCTTATATAAAGTAGAAAACAGAGACTCAAGTAGTTAAAGTAATTTATTTTTTTCTTTTTCTTTTTAATATTTTTGTTCTAATTTGTTACACATGCTTGCAGAGTGCAATTCATTTCATATTACACATAAAGAGCACATTTTTTCAAGTCACTGGTTTTACATACAGTATTTTCATACCATTTATGTTTTTATACATGTATTTCTGAGGCTGTACTACTATCAAAGTATTGAATAAGGGTCAAAAAAAGAACTTCTGATTTCAAATTTCTTATTCTGCTTTATCACTTCCCAGATAGCTATAGATAAATGTTTCTATATTTTTATCATAGTATAATTTATATAAAGTAGAGTTCACCTTTTTTAATGTGTTCTGCAACTTTTGACATGCAAAAGGAGTCCTCTTCTCAGTGCCTTCATTAAGATGTAGAACAGTTTACTCATGTTCCTAAATGTCCCCTTGTCATTAATTTTCTATCCCTACAATTTTGCCTTTGTGAATGTCATATAAGTGAAACCATGTAGCATATAGTCCTTTGAGATTAATTTCTTTCACTGAACATGGTCCAGTAAATTTTCGTTCTCATTGGTGGTATACTATGAACATATTCCTTGTTATTTCTGAATAGTTTTCCATCATTCAGTGTTTGTAAATGTATTTATCCCTGAATAACTTGAGTTTCTATGCTGTAAACATTTACATAATTTGTTTTTCTGGAGAAACTTTTAAATTTGCAAAACACATAAGAATAGGAATTATAGGTCACATGAAAAGGGAAGGTTTGGCTTTATAAGAGACTGAAAACCTGTTTCCAAATGGCTTCTCCACTTTGCATTCCCATCAAAGATATATGAGAGTTCCAGTTGCTCTGAATCTTCACTAGCACTTGATGTAGCTATTTTATTTTTTGTTTAATGCCATCCTAATAAGTATGTGTTGGCATCTCATTGTGGTTTTCATTAATTACATTACAATTTTAATTGTCATCCTGAAAGGGGCTGTAAATAACCCACATATGAAAGTTTTACATCAACATGTTTCATTTTAGTTTTGGAACAATCAGTTTAGTGCTGTTAATTACTAATCAAATAATATAATTAAGATTCATTTCATTTCTTTACTTCTTAATTTCTTTGGAAATGTCATATATAAAGTGTTCTGAAGAAGAAGAAAATCAGAGTAGGGTTGTTATAATAAACAACTTACATAGTTGCATTTTTGAACATTTGAAAAATTGTCAAATAGACTAGATTTCTTTATATTCTTGACACTTGTAAACATAACTTATTAAAATAAGAATATATTTTCCTGACAATGAGGAACAAAAGATCTTAGAATAAACTTTGTAAACACATAAAAGAGTACTGATAAAAAGTTTCTTCTTTTATGAACTTTTTTAAAAAAGAGAGCATTTTATTTACATTAAAAAACTACTAAGTTCTACTATTTAGGGATGAATTATGCAAATTTATGGTTACGTAAAAGGCTAGCACATTCTCAGAGACATCTTAATGAAAGCATAACTCATCATAAATCCTCTAGAAGAAAATGCAAAGAATAAAATGCTTTTAAAATGATCTTGTAAAATTTTTTTTTTTCTAGGATCTATGCAGAAAATTTTACAGAATATGCAGGACAAGTGCTGTCAAGCACCTATTGATTTTTTTGTCTTACATTTGTTTTGGAGAGACAGCAATGTAAGTACAACCACAATCACTACACTTCATGTAATATATGAAGAGTAAATGCATGTAAATTGTATTCAGGTTGACTGCTTTTAAGATGTTTATGTATGGGATGGAATACAAAGCTACCAGAATAATGTAGGTGAAAGGATGGAAATCAGATTTTAAAAACATTTCTTTTATTAAAACGTTTAGTATGAGAGTTAATTCAGGAACAATTTGATTGAAATTTAGTAAAATGAACACCCTCTCATAACTAAAAGCTTCATGGGTGATTGAAGACAGTATGCCCCTCCTTTTGTTTCTAGAAGTGCAAGAGGATGCTTCTATGTACATATTAGTGGCATTACTTCCAAATCAAATCACTTTCTAAAAGGTAAATTCTGACTTTGTTTATCATCTTCTTTAATAGTAGCTGTGAAATCACATGTACTTATTTCTTTCTATTTGAATTAAAATCAATAAATTTTGGTTAAATGCTTGTCTGTAAGAAATTAAAATAACCTCTTATATGCCTAGTGGTACATCACTGACAGTACAATACAGGATTTATTTTCAACACTAGCATCTTTTCAAGTTATGTTAAAATCTAAATGACATTGTGGGATTTTTAGGATGTAATTATGGATTTTTTATTTTATTTCAAAGAATAAGTTCTTTTTATGTGCTCAATATGAGGCATTGCAAACAGAGAATTTAAGTTTATGCAGTTCTTCTCTTTTATGCTTATGGATTGGTATTACATGTATGTAATAAAATTTATTGCAATATGCTTTTACAACCTCCAAAGATGACTAGATGAGTAAAGAACAAATATCAGAACTAAAGAACGACTTAAAGTATAATATAGTATTGATGATATATTTCATGAAGACAAAACAATATTTGACACATTATTGGAGACTGAGGAAACTCTAGTTTTGTTTAATTTTATTAATTTAAAGATATTCCTTATGTTATGCATATTTAAAATTGTTATTCCTTTATTTAAATGTAAATATATATATACTTCCAAGTATGATCATGAGCAGTCTTAATTATTTTTATTTAGTGTGGCATATTTTTTTTATAAAGCTCATATTTTAAAAAGAACTTCAAACTTTCTGAGACCTTTGGTAATCATTTTCTTTCAAATTGCCACATAAAAGCTAGAACTGTTAAGGGGAGAAAAGATCATGAAAAAACATCAAAACATCCCTGGGATGACCTGATTTTAATGCCTTAATATATAGTTGAGTGTAACATAGTATCCTTCAAATTTTACTTAGCACCACACTTCTAGCTCCATTTGACCCTATAAAAGTGTAACACAGGCAAAAATTGACCACTACAACAAAGACATAAGAGAGCAAATACAGGTATTAAAAGATTACTTCGAAAAAGAGATAGAAACTCTGAAAAAAAAAAAAAAACAGTCAGAAATCCTTGAAAAGAAGGAGACAATTAACCAAATAAAAAACACAATTGAAGGCATCACCAACAGACTAGATCAACTGGAAGAAAGAACTTCAGACAATGAAGACAAAGTATATACTCTTGAAAACAAAGTTGACCACACAATGAAGATAGTAAGAAACCATGAACAGAACATCCAAGAAGTATGGGACAGCATCAAAAGACCAAATCTAAGAGTAATTGGGATAGAGGAAGGCACAGAGTTTCAAAACAAAGGAATGCACAACCTCTTCAATGAGATAATATCAGAAAAATTTCCCAAGCATGAATAATGAATTGGAAAACCAAATACAAGAGGCTTATAGGACACCAAATGTACAAAATTACAACAGATCTACACCAAAACACATTATAATGAAAATGCCTAGCATACAGAACAAGGATAGATTTTTTAAAAAATATTTATTTATTTGCTTTAGTTGTACACAATGCGTTTATTTGTACGTGGTGCTGAGGATCGAACCCGGGCCATGCACGTACTAGGCGAGCGCTCTACCGCTGAACCACAACCCCAGCCCACAAGGATAGAATTTTAAAGGCTGCAAAAGAGAGGAATCAGATCACATATAGGGGAGACCCATTCGTATCACAGCAGATTTTTCAACTCAGACACTCAAAGCTAGGAGATCATGGAACAACATATTCCAAGATCTTAAGGAAAAGGGATGCCAACTAAGAAGCTTATACCAAGAAAAATTAAGCTTTAGATTTGAGGATGAAATAAAAAACCTTCCATGATAAACAAAAATTAAAAGAATTTACAAGTAGAAAGCCAGCACTACAGAACATCCTCAGCAAAATATTCCAAGAAGAGGAAAAGAAAAACAGTGATGAAAATCAACAGAGGGAGGTATTACACTAAAGGAAAAAACAATCAGAAGAGAAACCATGTCAAGGTAAATACCAAAAATAAACAAGAATGGCTCAGAATACAAAACACATCTCAATAATAACTCTGAATGTTAATGGCCTAAACTCACCAATCAAAAGACATAGACTAGTATATTGGATTAAAAAAAAAAAAACAGACCCAACAATATGCTGCCTCCAAGAGACTCATCTCATAGGAAAAGACATCCATAGGCTGAGGGTGAAACATTGGGAAAAATCCTACCACTCATATGGACAGAGGAAACAAGCAGGGGTTTTTCATCCTCATATCAAATAAAGTAGACTTCAAGCTAAAGTCAATCAAAAGGGATAAAGAAGGACACTATATACTGCTCAAGGGAACCATACACCAAGACTTAACAATTATAAATATATATGCCCCAAACAATGGAGCATCCATGTTCATCAAACAAACGCTCCTCAAGTTTAAGAGTCAAATTGACCACAACACAATAATTCTGGGTGACTTTAACACACCCCTTTCACCACTGGATAGATCTTCCAAACAAAAGCTGAACAAAGAAACTATAGAACTCAAAAATACAATAAACAACTTAGACTTAACTGACTTATATAGAATATTTCATCCTTCAACAAGTGAATACACTTTCTTCTCAACAGCACATGGAAGCTTCTCTAAAATAGACCATATCCTAGGCCACAAAACAACTCTGAGCAAATATTAAAAAGTAGGGATACTACCCTGCATTCTATCAGACCATAATGGAATGAAATTAGAAATCAATGATAAAATAAGAAATAAAAGCTACTCCAACACCTGGAGACTAAATAATATGCTACTGAATGAACAATGGGTTGCAGATGACATCAAAGAAGAGATAAAAAATTCTTAAAGGTGAATGAGAACACAGACACAACATATTGAAATCTCTGGAACACTAAGAAGGCAGTTCTAAGAGAAAAGTTCATTGCATTGAGTTCATTCCTCAATAGAAGAAAAAGTCAACAAACAAAAGACTTAAAACTACATCTCAAAGCTCTAGAAAAAGAAGAGAAATCCAACACCAAAAGTGATAGAAGATAGGAAATAATTAAAATCAGAGCTTAAATTAATGAAATTGAAAGAAAAGAAACAATTGAAAAAATTGACAAAACAAAAAGTTGGTATTTTGAAAAAAGAAATAAAATTGACAGACCCTTAGCCAGGCTAACAGAGATAAGGAGAGAGAAAACTCAAATTACTAACATATGCGATGAAAAAGGAAATATCACAACAAACACTATGGAAATACAGGAAATAATCCAAAATTATTTTGAAAACTTGTACTCCAACAAAATACAAAACACCAAAGGCATTGACAAATTTCTAGAGTCTTATGATCTGCCCAAACTTAAGCAGGATGATACACATAATTTGAACAGACCAATTTCAAGCGACAAAATAGAAGATGCCATCAGAAGCCTACCAACCAAGAAAAGCCCAGTACCAGATGGATACACAGCCGAGTTCTACAAGACCTTTAACGAAGAACTGATACCAATACTCTTCAATTTATTTCAGGAAATAGAAAAAGAGGGAGCACTTCCAAACTCATTCTATGAGACCAATATCACCCTGATCCCCAAACAAGGCAAGACACATCAAAAAAAGAAAACATCAGGCCCATATCTTTAATGAACATAGATGTAAAAATTCTCAATAAAATTCTGGCGAAACAGATACAAAAACATATTAAAAATATAATACACCATGACCAAATGGGGTTCATTCCATGGATGCAAGGGTGGTTCAACATAAGGAAATCAATAAATGTAATTCATCACATCAATAGACTCAAAGATAAGAACCATATCGTTATATCAATAGATGCAGAAAAAGCATTTGACAAAATACAGCACCCCTTCATGTTCAAAACACTTGAAAAACTAGGATAACAGGAACATATCTCAACATCGTAAAAGCTATATATGCTAATCCTCAGGCAAACATTATTCTAAATGGAGAAAAATTGAAAGCATTCCCTCTAAAAACTGGAACAAGACAGGGATGCCCTCTTTCACCACTTCTATTTAATATAGTAATTGAAATGCTGGCTAGAGCAATAAGGCAGATGAAAGAAACTAAAGGGATACAGACAGGTAAAGTAGAACTCAAATTATCATTATTTGCTGACGATATGATTTTATACCGAGAAGACCCAAAAAATTCCACCAGGAAACTTCTAGAACTCATAAATGAATTCAGCAAAGTAGCAGGATACAAAATCAACACCCATAAATCTAAGGCATTTCTATATATCAGTGACAAATCCTCTGAAAGGAAAATGAGGAAAACTACCTCTTTTACAATAGCATCAAAAAATAAATAAAATACTTGGGAATCAACTTAACCAAAGATGTGAAAGACCTCTATAATGAAAACTACAGAACACTAAAGAAAGAAATTATGGAAGACCTTAGAAGATGGAAAGATCTACCCTTTTCTTGGATAGGCAGAACTAATATTGTCAAAATGACCATACTACCAAAAGCACTATACAGATTTAATGCAATGCCAATCAAAATCCCAATGACATTCCTCATAGAAATAGAAAAAGACAATCATGAAATTCATCTGGAAAAATACGAGACCCAGAATAGCTAAAGCAATCCTTAGCAAGAGGAGTGAAGCAGGTGGCATCACTATACCAGACCTTAAATTATACTACAGAGCAATAGTAACAAAAACAGCATGGTATTGGCACCAAAATAGGCTGGTAGACCAATGGTACAGAATACAGGACACAGAGACTAACACTTATAATTTCAGTTATCTTATATTAGACAAAGGTGCCAAAAATGTACATTGGGAGAAAAGATAGCCTCTTCAACAAATGGTGCTGGGGAAACTGGAAATCCATATGCAACAAAATGAAATTAAACCTCTATCTCTCACCATGCACAAAATTCAACTCAAAGTGGATCAAGGATCTAGGAATTAGACTAGAGACACTATGCCTAATAGAAGAAAAAGTAAGCTCTAATCTCCAACATGTTGGATTAGGCCCCAAGTTCCTTAATAAGACTCCTGTAGCACAAGAATTAATACCAAGAATCAATAAATGGGATAGACTCAAATTACAAAGCTTCTTCTCAGCAAAAGAAACAATCAGTGAGGTGAATAGACAGCCTACTAATTGGGAACAAATTTTTACCACATGTACGTCAGATAGAGCACTAATCTCTAGAATATATAAAGAACTTAAAAATCTTAACACCAAAAAACAAATAACCCAGTCAATAAATGGGCCAAGAAACTGAACAGTCAAATACAATCAATCAACAAATACATGGAAAAATGTTCAACATCTCTGGCAATTAGAGAAATGCAAATCAAAACCACTCTAAGGTTTTGTTGGGACATTCCAGATGCTGTCTGCCAAGGGGATGGAAAAAAAAACTCTGGCTCTGGTTGCTTACCACGCCCTCTGGAGGACCAGGGCTAAGCAGGGGGGCGTGGCTATGATGTATCCTGAGAATCGGAAATGCCCTGCTGGTCACTGATTGGTTATGTTTAGGCCTTTATAAGTAAAGTCCACCTTTTAATAAATGAGTTCTGGCACCGCTTCCGACCAAACTCCCTGAGTGTGACCTTGTGTCCATCTAACGGGCTGGGGGAGAGGGCACTCCAGCGACTTTTGCCCTCTGGGCCTGTATTTGCCAGGTAGGCTACCCCAACCCTTCTCTGCCGGTCAGAAAGGGACTCCTTTTGGGCCCAAAAGGGTGGTGGCTTTAGACCTTGGCCCCTTAATAAGTAACGTGGCAATTGGCGCCCAACGTGGGGCCCACAAACAAAAGAGAATTATCGACAGGCTTAGCAATCGGTTAGAGACACAGCGTCTCTCTGGCAAAAGTATCCTCTAATATGGGGCAAGCTTTAATATTTAAGAAATCTCAAGACCCAGCCCTCGAGGCATGGCGATGTATTTTAAGGAAGCAAGGTTTCCGAATTTCTGATTCTCAAGCTGAAAAAATCTGGAGCTCATTAACATGGGTGACTCCCTGGCTCCCAAAGGCTGATTATAATGCATGGAAGACATGGCACCGTGTGGAACAGCTTTTAAGGGAGAGAGAAAATAAATATGGGAAAATTCCACCTCCGGGACTTTATCCAGCACTATCCACCCTGAAGGCATGCTCTCTCATGCAGCCAGTAAAAGAATCTTCAGAGGCCACAGAACAAGCCCATCAGGTTATTAGAATTGAGGTAACAGAAGAGGCCCTACGAGAAAATAAAAAATCTGAATCTCATCTCTCCCGGTCCGTGGAATTAGACAGCCCCTCCTGGTCCGCGGATTTAGAGAAGTCTAACCGCTCCCTGGAAGTAGAAAAATCTGGCCGTCTCTCCCGCTCTGCGGAATTAGGAAGAGCTAGCAATCAGGGACCTACAGCTCCTCCTTTCGAGAGCCCTAAAAAATTCCCTGAGGACAAAGGCCATCAGCCACATGGCTCACCACCCCGCAAGCGGGATCCGCCATTTTACGAGCCTGCGCAGCCAGTACAAACAATGCCCTCTGGGCCATCTGCGCCACTGCTTTTCCAGGATGCGCCAGTTTCGCAGCAGCTGCTGCCATCCCCTGGAGGGCTTTCACCTGTAATGGCGTTCCCAGTTAATCTAAATCCCGGAGGGAATAGACCAAATCTGTGGTACCCCTGAGAGACTCAAGAATTAAAAGAATTAAAAAAGGCAATTTCAGAAGACGGTCCTAACTCCCCATGGGCAGGATGCATTTTATCAAGCCTGGCACATCAACAATGCACGACAAAGGACTGGAAAGACTTGGCTAAGGCTGTGCTTCCAGGTCCTCTATTCATAAAGTGGTGCACATATTTTACTGATGAGTGCCATATGCAGGCAGAGAGAAACCGCTCTGTTAATCCTCCCATACCAATAACTTTTGGGATGTTAGCAGGTGTTAATGACCAATATGCCACGGGCATTCAACAGGCAGCAATACTGGCCCCTTACCGGGAGCAGTTGCGGTCTTTAGGGCTGGCAGCATGGAAAAAGCTAGAAGAAGACCCTGCAGAGCCTCCTATAGCTGGAATCACTCAAAAAGTTAATGAGGATCTGGTCACATTTATTGAGAGAGTGGAAAAAAGCCTTCAAAGGAAATTTACACCTGGTGCTCTGAGAGATCAATTTGCTAAAATGCTGGTTTGGGAAGGAATGACTACAGATCACAAGCTAGCCTGTGCAGGATTAAAGGATAGATCGATGGGGAGATGGATTATAGCAACCAAAGATATTGGTTCTCATACCCATCAATCTCAATCCTTGGCTACCGCTCTCCAAAATCAAGCCACTCAGCAAACACAATCCTTAACAGCAGCTCTTAATGCCCAAATTGAGGTACTAGCAACAGTTTTAAAGGGAAAAGGGACCTGTTTTAAGTGTGGACGACAGGGCCATTTTAAAAAAGACTGCCCCAATGGCCTTGGTCAGCCTCCAGAATGCTCCCCTGGCCAGACTCAGAGTCCAGCTGCCCCTAGAACACTTTGTCCTAGATGTAAAAGAGGGTATCATTGGAGAAAGGATTGCAGATCTAAATTTGACAATCAGGGGAAACCTTTAAACTCCTGAAGGGGCATCCTCCAGCCCCATTACACCAAGGAGGTTGCCTTGCTCACAGTCCCCCTAAGGTCCATTGGACAGTTCCTATTGTTCCAGGGATTAGACCAAAGATGGATATTTATATATCAGGAAAGAAATTTTGTTGCCTGATTGATACTGGGGCAGATCATACTATACTAAGAAAGGAAGAGATCCCACCTCAGTGGAAACTAATTCCAGGGCTCCAATTACTCAGGGTAGGTGCAAACACTAATTCAGAGGAAACCAGATATTGGCTTAGATAGAGAGACATAGATGGAAATCAAGGGGAAGTTTGCCCCCTTGTGGCCCCTAGATTAACCTCTAATTTATTAGGCCAGGACATCTTAGGAGAAGCTGAAGCTTACATTACTACAACCCATAGAGAGCTTCAGGATGATATATTAATTGAAGATACAGGGAGGGAAACTTCCAACTACCAAGTAGGGTCTCACCCCCAATCCTAAGGGCCACTGTTCCCCAAGTTCCTGCTATTCAATGGCGAGATGGCCCCCCAATCTGGGTCGAGCAGTGGCCCCTTCCTACTGGAAAACTAAACTATTTGAGGGCAATTGTCCAAGAACAGTTAGCCCTAGGACACATTAGACCTTCTCTTAGCCATGAAACAGTCCTCTTTTTGTTATACAGAAGGCCACAGGGAAATGGAGGATGTTACAGAACCTCCGGAAAATTAATAATAGGATGTTCATTGTTGGCACACCTCTGCGTGGCCTCCCCTGGATCCCTTCTATTTCAAGAGATTTAACCTTAATTGTGATTGACATTAAAGATTGTTATTTTTCTACCTCTCTACATCCGGATGATTGTGAAAAGTTTGCTTTTTCTGTCCCTTCTATCAATTTTCAAAGGCCGGATAAATGATATGAATGGATAGTTCTCCCTCAAGGTATGGCTAACAGCCCAGCTTTTTGTCAACATTATGTTTCATGTCTCCTGTCACGATTAATGGAAAAATGGCAGTTCACCCTATATGTTTATATGGATGATATCATCCTGGGAGCTGCTGATGTCCAACAACTGGGCTCGGCTTACCTGGCCCTTTGAGAGCTCTTAGAAAAAGGAGGATTACACATATCCAGTGACAAGGTCCAAACTGTACCTCCCTTCAAAATATTGGGGACAAAACTTAGCCTAGACTCGGTTTGTCCTCTCAAACCTCAACTAGTCATTCAAAAATCTTACTCCTTGGCAGAGTTACAGAAGCTATTAGGAGAGCTAAACTGGTTAAGACCATGGCTTCATATCTCTACTGAGGATTTATTACCTCTTTTTGAGTTGCTACGGGGACAATCCCCCTCTGATGTGATTATACTAGAAGAAGGTCATCTGTCAATATTACAAAAAGTCCAAGATGCCCTCAATTCAGCCCAATTGGCTCGGTATCAACCAAAGCAACCTCTATATCTGTGGATTTTCTCAGGTTCTAAGCTCCTTACAGCTGTTCTCTCCCAGATGGGTAACCCCTTACAGTAGATACATTCCTCTGTGGGAGGAGCACCTTGAGTTTATTCCCAATTAGATCAATTAGAAGATCTTATAATAAAAGGGAGAGATACATCATTGAGGCATAATGGAAAAGACCCAGATGTTTTAACAATTCCTTACCGTTTGTCAGACTTTGAGTGGATACGGAGAAACAACCCTAGAGTCTCCTATGCTTTAGAGGGATTTTTAGGAAAGGTTGACTGTCATTATGGGTCAACCAAATGGACCTCTTCTTTTCCCAAGCTGGAGTAGACTCCCCCCATCCTTTTTTTCCATCAAGCCACTCCCCAAGGCAGTAAATGTCTTCACAGATGGAGGAAAAGAAGGGTTAGCAGTTGTAGTTTTTCACCCATCCTCAGGCCAAAGGACACAATACTTTGAAGCAGTTACTGGTTCTGCTCAATTTAAAGAATTATATGCTGTTGCATTAGCCTTGACCCATGTCCAAGAGCCTATGAATCTTTTCTCAGATAGTTTATATGTAATTAACCTATTACCTACTCTAAATGCATTATATATAAGGATAGATAATAATCCTATAACTCCTTTAATGATCCAGGTACGATCCCTGTTAAAGGGGTGTAATGAGACTATTTTCCTCCAACATCTTAGGGGACATCAAGGCTTATCTGGGCCCCTCTCTGAGGGAAATCAGGCCACTGACCATTTGTCCACCACAGGTGTATTAACAGTTACAGTCCCATATCAACAAGACCTTCAGTTAGCCCAAGGTCTTCACGACCTTACTCATTTAAATTGGAGAGGACTACATCATAAATTTCCTTTGATTCCTATAAAGGATTTAAAAAGATTGTAAGAACATGTAAGTCCTGTTTGCCCTTCTTACAGGTCCCACCTCTCCAGTCCCCTGGGGTAAATCCCAGAGGCCTATGGCCTAACGCTGTCTGGCAGACTGATGTAACCCATCATGCGCCATTTGGAAAATTAAAGTATATATTTATGTCCAATAGATACTTATTCACATGCTTGTTGGGCCACAACGCACTCTAGAAAAAGGGCTAAACATGCTGAAAGTCAATTTTTACAATGCTTTGCTATTCTTGGATTGCCAAAACAGGTTTAAAACAGATAATGGACCCTGTTTTGTGAGCAAATCATTACAAAAGTTCTTCCAAAGATGACATATTAAACATACCACAGGAATCCCATATAACCCAAAAGGACAAGCCATCATAGAGAGACACAATAAAACCCTAAAGGAAATTAGTAAAACAAAATGGGGGAAGCAACCCCCATGACCAGTTAAAAACAGCTATGCTTACTTTAAATATTTTTAATTTTCCAAACAGCAGCCTCTGCGTTTCAAAGACACTGGTCTAACCAAACGCCTTATGTAAAGGTTGAGGTCCAATGGAAGGACCCACTGACTGGATTCCGGCGAGGTCCAGATCCGTTAATAAGTGCTGGCAGAGGTTTTGGATGTGTCTTTCCAATTGGAGAACAAAACCCTATATGGGTGCCTGCCAGAGATCTCAAATACTGCCAATCCGACCAAAATGACGACCCAGGAGCACATGCTCTTGAGGGGTGATCCTTTCTTTTTTCCACAGAAAGGAGAAGAAAGAAAAAACACCGTGACAGGACTCCTGTCCTGTTGTGATTAAACTTCTCATCACATGCATTCCAAGATTCATCAAGAACACTGTCTTGGACTCCTTCTTTGTCAGTATTTCAACCCTCTGAGATGAGAGAAGAGGGACTATGCTATTCCTGTGACAATTGTCCAGACTTTGTGCTAGAGGGAAGAGTGCTATTCCTGTGACAATTGTCTGGACTTTGTGCTAGACAGCTTCCTTTGGACTCTGAGAGAAGAGTGCTATTCCTGTGACAATTGTCTGGACTTTGTGCTAGATGGCTTCCTTTGGACTCTGAGAGAAGAGTGCTATTCCTGTGACAATTGTCTGGACTTTGTGCTAGATGGCTTCCTTTGGACTCTGAAAGAAGAGTGCTATTTCTGTGACAATTGTCTGGACATTGTGCCAGATGGCTTCCTTTAGACTGAACTGAATGGGAGGACCTTCTCCCTTTGGTGAAATCCATGATTGTCATTGTCTTTGTGTTCACTTTGGGGCCCTGTGTAATCAACAAATTTATTCAACTCCCTTTTGACTGACCAGATTGATACAGCTTGGTGGTCTGCTGTCAGCGATGCTGAGCTAGAGCCCCACAGGCTTGGCCATGGTCCTTAACAGGATGCGGAGGTTTAAACCAGCCATCCTTGAAAAGCCTTCCCAAAGGTGACTGTCCTGGCCCATGTCCTTCCCCTGGACACTTGCTGGCCCTGGTTATGTCCACCTGAAGTGCTAGGGTGGTAGCCAATGACGGTAAGATTTTTCTCGGAGAGGAAAAACAACCTAAAGCAGGCACATGCTCAAATGAGATGGACACCCTAATTTTCGAAATACAGAATGGGACATCCCATTTTTGAAATATAAACTGGAGAAGCCCCATTTTGTAAAAAACGAAAATGGGGAAATGTTGGGACATTCCGGACACTGTCTGCCAAGGGGATGGAAAAAAAACTCTGGCTCTGGTTGCTTACCACGCCCTGTGGAGGACCAGGGCTAAGCAGGGGGGCGTGGCTATGATGTATCGTGAGAATCAGAACCGCCCTGCTGGTCACTGATAGGTTATGTTTTTAGGCCTTTATAAGTAAAGTCCACCTTTTAATAAATGAGTTCTGGCACCGCTTCCGACCAAACTCCCTGAGTGTGACCTTGTGTCCATCAAACGGGCTGGGGAGAGGGCACTCCGGCGACTTTTGCCCTCTGGGCCTGTATTCGCCAGGTAGGCTACCCCAACCCTTCTCTGCCGGTCAGAAAGGGACTCCTTTTGGGCCCAAAAGGGTGGTGGCTTTAGACCTTGGCCCCTTAATAAAGTAATGTGGGAAGATTTCATCTCACACCTGTCAAAATGGCAGCTATTAAGAACACAAACAACAATAAATGTTGGCGAGGATATGGAGAAAAAGACACACTCATACATTGTTGGTGGGACTGCAAAATGTGCAGCCAATATGGAAAGCAGTATGGAGAGACACCTAGGCATTTGTAGGCAAACGGATGGAGTTAGAGAATATAATGCTAAGTGAAGTTAGCCAATCCCAAAAAGCCAAATGCCAAATGTTTTCTCTGATATAAGGAGGCTGATTCACAGTCGGGTTGGGATGGGGAGCATAGGAGGAATAGAGGAACACTAGAATGGACAATGGGGAGGGAGGGGAAGTGAGGGGCAAACGGGTCAAGAAAAAAAAAGATGGTAGAATGAGATAGATATCATTACCCTAAGTGCATGTATGAAGTCACGAATGGTGTGAATATACTTTGTATACAAACAGAGATATGTAAAAATGTGCTCTACAAGTATAATATGAAATGTAACACATTCTGCTGTCATTTGTAACAACTTAGAATAGAAAATAAATTTGAAAAAATAAAATAAAATAAATTGCTTTGATATGAAGGGTATTTTCTTTGACAAGCAATTTCTCTTTATTTTTCAAATGTTCTGCAATTTATCAAGTAATAGGATAAATTTTGGGGTTTTCACTATGTAAATATAGAGCTTTTGATGTGTTTAAAAACTAATTTCCAGGTGTTACCTGTATATGATATTTAATAATATTTTAGAATGAAGAAATGATCCCTTCATTAATTTTTTTAGCATATGCCATGTATTTGATTCACATTATTGCAGGGCATTTCAAATTAGTACTTTTACTGGTCTAGGCAGTTATTATTGTTCTTTAATGGTGTCCACCATGTGAATATATATTAACAATGTTAATATATATTAATAAAATATGTTTGTATATAAATCTCTTTATTGGGTACAATTCTTGACTTTACCCTAGCATACAATTTAAGATATGGGTTAAAATGTCTCATGCAGGAAGCCACCTGTGAATTGCTTGAGTGTTTTCACTCCATATGGAGCCATAGAGATTAAGCTTTTTCCTTGGGATCTATCTGGCTCCCCTGAGTGCATTAGATTGCCCAATTTACATGACCTCTATCTCTGCTGTACTAGGAAGACCCCTCTCGTAGCTCTGGAGTTGGACATAACTCATTGGATACTGGACAGCCCACCTCCTAGTCATTTAGCAAAGAACATTCCATGGAAAACCTTTGATGTTCCCCAATATAAATAAAGCAAGCATGGACCCTATTTTGCTCTTTTCAGTGTGGAAGCTCAATCCCTAAGATCAGTTAGCCTGTTGTCCCTGCTTTCTAAAAATATTTTCTGTGTTCTGTGTTTTTTTCTAGGCTTAACATTTCTTAGCCTTTGTTTTGCAGCCAGCCCATTCCACCAAGAGGAACCCCATTTCCCATCACCAGCGTGGGACATGGGTGGGAGTCTCAGTATCAACAGAACATATACAGTAGTAACCTTTAGAGAAAGCCCAGCTTTCTCTAATTCCTTTCTACAGACATTCATGTTGAATTGTATTAAAACATGGTTCAGAAGGAATCAATTTTTAGGATGGATGTTTCACACCCTTCATATTTGATGGCTAACCTGTCTGTTTAAAAAGGTTGAGACTTTATCCACTTTATTGGGCTTCCTGCTTTTACTTAGCTCACTGAACATTAGTGGTACTAAATGGACAAAAGAGAGCACTTCACAGTCCACTTAGTTTTCCTCCATTGCTCTGTGCCCATTGATCCATATACAGTGTGTTTTTACAAAATGTTATGGAGACGTTTATTGATTTTTTTCACTAGTTAGGATTGAGGCTATAATTCTGGGAACAACTTGAAATTTATATTTTTCTTTTCACTCTAAACTGTCCCACCATACTTATGGCTCCAAACTCTTGTTTATATTCACCAATAGCTTTCAAAAAATAAATATTTCTTTCTGACCATTTTTTTCAGCTACAGACTCTCTATGATGCAAGTCCACATTGGAACACATTTAAACTTGTTAATTTTCAAACCCATGACCTCCCCTCCTCAGCCTAATCTGCTCCTAAC